>LWCA01000346.1:0-31008 GCA_001642005.1 Intoshia linei | reverse complement strand
CAGGTGGTACAGTTGTATCCTGTTAACACACACAAAAAATTTCAATCCGAATAACTGACGACTTCACGGTTAAAAAAACATTTTAGTATTCATATATATTTTTTCCGAAATATTTTATTAACAAAAATAAAACAAAAAATGTGAAATAATTAACGGTCCAAAAATTAAAAGAAAAAGATTAATTCAATTCAAAAATTCCAGATGATATAAATACAAAAAGTTTGTATAATTTTATTTTTTCTGGAATTTATACTATTTATGACAATTTTTACATATAATAATATAAATTTCAATTTCCAAAACTCACACCTTTATGACAATTTTTAGTATTGGACTAATTTTATTTTTTTGGAATTTATGCTATTTATGACAATTTTTAGGATTGGACTGTTTTTACTTTATTTTTAATATTATACACACATTCGTCTAATAAATTAAAAAAATGGGATAACAATTGTTTTTAAATTCTTTACGCAAATGTTAACAAACAAAAAATTAAGATAGAATAATTCACTTTAAAGTAAAAAGTAATGATATGATGGTTCCACCTGAAACAAATTATGGAAACATTCCGTTAAAGGATTGATAGTAAATAGTAGGATTTTTAAATTGATTTTCAACGTAAATTTATTCTTTAAGTATAATAAAAATGTTCCCTCGGCAGAGCTAGGTCATGTTTGTTCGTAGTACATAACAGTTAACCTAGTACTTTCATACTTACGAATGTTAAAAAATCGTCAGCCAAATAACTCGTTATTAGCAGAACAAATGAAAATATTTTCTGTGCATGAATACCTTCATATATTTTTTCACCATCTCTAGTAATTTTGAAAATTTTGTCAAACAAAAATTGTCCAGTGTCTATATGACAGCCTAGGGCAAGTTTCCTTTTCTTGTTGAACGTAACATTGTAAATCATTTGCAATTTTGAAGTGCCTATTTAATACGTAGTTTAAAATTTTTTAATCAATACCCAAAATATCACATTCCCGTCTATCTGGTATAATGTCCATCATTCTTTCTTTCAAAAAATCATTTAAATGATAGATGACGTTAAAATTTTTAATAATAATGTTTTCTTCACGTGACATTTCCAATAAAGTGGAATCCAAAGGTATATTAAAACTACAAATATCACCTAAATTATTAAATTTCCCATAAATATGTCAATTAAAAAAGTTAAAACTTACTCGTAAAAAGTTTGGCAATTTCAATTATGTGAGTAGAAGGTTTTCCTATATGGTGTTCTACAATATTTATATCAATTAAATCGTTTTGATAAAGATCCAAAGATTGTAAAATAGAATCGAGCGACCCTTTCGTATCGGCTAAATAAACTTTACATGCGAATTGTACGATTGATGAACATACCGTATAAGATGAGATTATATTGAAATTTTTCACAATTTTCGTTTACCCTGGGTTTTACTTCAAAGTTTTTATTTTTCTGTATATAGGTATTGTAAAGATTGAGTATATTTTCATTAGAAGTTGAAACATAATGATATCCCATAGAATTTAATTTTGTTCGTTTTTCTTTTTGAATCTTGTCGTGTAGTTCTCGTTTAGCGTCTATATCACGTTGATCCATCAAAGATTTTTCATGGTCGCTTTTTTTAATACGAAGGTTAAGTAACTTTTTGAGCTTAGTTTTATTGTCAATGCTGTGAAATGAATATCCTGGATTAGGCAAATCTTGCCAACCAAAAATTTGAACAGGTATGCCAGCCCCAACCGTATCGATTTGTTGATTTGTATCAGTAAATATACTTTTAATTTTACCAGAATTTGTTTCTGAAATGAGAAAATCACCCATTTTCAATGTTCCCTGATTTAAAATTATTGTAGTCATTTTTCCTTTTACTGGGTCAATACGAGATTCCAAAATGTAACCAAACGCATTTTCTACTGTAGGATCAGTTTTAGGAGGGTTTAAATCATTTTCTAACAAAATTGCTTCCAAAAGCAAATTCAAATTAGTCTTTTCTTTAGCTGAAATCTCAATAATTTGAACATGGCCCCCATAAACTTCGCCAATTACGCCATGTTCAAATAATTGTTGCTTTGTTTTTTCGACGTTAGATTTACTTCTATCAATTTTGTTTATGGCTACTATTAATGGAACTTTTTCGCTTTTCACAAATTTAATACATTCCAAAGTTTGTTCCATTACTCCATCATCTGCTGCAACAATCAATACAGCTATATCTGTAATTTGGATTCCTCGTTTTCTTAAAACTGAAAAGGCGGCATGGCCCGGTGTGTCTATAAATGTAACCTTTTTATTCTTGCTTTCAACGTTCACACTGAAAGCTGCAATATGTTGTGTAATGCCACCATACTCTCCAGCTGCCACGTTTGCATTTCGAAGTGAATCTAACAACGTAGTTTTACCATGATTTACATGTCCAATTATTGTCACGATTGGTTGACGATCCACCACTTTGGTGGCGTCTGTTTTCAAATTCAAATATTCATTTTCATTTTCCGTTTCCAGTTTTTTATTTTCATTTTCTTCGATTTTAGTCGCATATCCACAAAATTTACAAATTCGTTGTATATCTATTATTCTGTCCATTTTCGCCGTTGATAGTGATAAAGGTATTTTTAAAATTTCACATATCAATCGAGTGTCTCGGTTAGTTAATTTTGATAATTCTGATATTGTCATATTTCTTTTTATTGATAAAACATTTTTTTTACGTTTCAATGATTTTAGACCTGGAAGGCTCTTTTTCTTTTTTCTGTAAACTGGACCTGCCATTAATCGAATTGAATTCAAAATTCTCATGTGGTTGTTTTCTGATAATTACATAAATTATAATAAAGTTGAATATATTTTTAGGATTTCATTTTATTTTGTTCAATATCAATGATATCGAAAATTCCTAGAGCCACTCTATGATTTCAAGAATCCATATTGTTAAATTCCATAGTAATTTTAAATTTATTAACGCGATTTATATTCCAAAATTAAGAAATTAATATTTTTGACATTGATTGTATATTTGGTGGTTTTTTTAACAAAATTAAAATAATATTAATTAACAAAATACTCACAATTATTTTCCACAACTCTATTATTTAATTTCAAGAATAGTAGCATATAAGTAAGATTTTTTTGATAGAATTCAAAAAATTCGCCATCGGCAAAGCTAGCTGCGTTTGTACGAAGATACGACGTTAGAACTCATAACAATCGAGCTAATTTATAATAAAGTCACAATAAAAACTACATTACTTACATTATTTCCTGGAGTTACGAAAAATCTGAACAATGAAATAAAAAAACGATTCTGTAAATATATTAATACTGGCTTGACTGTTATGTACTACGTACAAACATCACCTAACTCTGCCGATAGCACATTTTTATTATACCAAAAAAATAAATTAATGTTAAAAATCCTACTATTCACTATTATCAATCCTTTAAAGAAATAGTTGCCAAACTTGTTTTGGGTGGAACCGTTACATAAATCAAAAATGTTTATACGTTAATATAAAATGTTTTGAAAATGAGAATTTGAGATTTAAAAATAGTCTAGCAATGAAAAAAATTCCGATGAATGAATTATATAGATTTTCCCCCATATTTTTTTATTAGAAATGAGTAGACGTTCAATGCATATTTTTTTTAAAATTGTAGGATCAATATTTACATTTTCAATTTTTGATTTTAATCGAAATATTTGAAAAATATTGGTTGATAATATATTAAAAATTATTTTTCACCGGGAATGCGTAGATTTTTGGGGTTGAAATTTTTTATTTATATCAACTGGGATAAGCTCTATCAGAATAATGTTTTTTTTAATTTCTGGACCGTTAATTATTTCACATTTTTTATTTTAATAAAATATTTCGGAAAAAAAATAAAATAATTTGCTTTGTTGTTTTAACTAAAAAATTTTAGATTTCCATTAATAAAATTTAATCGTAATACATTATAACGTAATACGTAATAAATTGTACGTAATATTTTAAATTGTGTATTTTGTGAAATAATATAAAAAATCGCCCCTCTATTTTAAATTGGTCTCAAGGGGGAGATTCGCCCACCATGGATAACCACTGGCCACATTTAATTTTGTGGTTATGTATATAATTATTTTTTCATCGTTAGAAATTCAAACCATTTAAAATATAAACTAGATTGGTAATGTCTAATGACTCCCGTTGAAAATTCTGACTAAAATAGATAACTAATAGAAAATAAGTATGTTTAATTGACAATTTTTAAAAATTTTAGTATGATGTATATAAATAACAGACAGACATAAACAACAAGACCAACTGTGCAAATTAGTAAAAACTTGTCAAAATATTCATGCTCAAAAATACTTTGAATAAACGTAATGGGTATAAATTCAAATTTTATTGAATTTGTGACGAACCATTGATCAATAGTATGATGGACTAAAGAGGAATTTAATTTAAAAGCACATTTCCATATTCCGATAATATTATGAGGTGCATCTTTAATAACATTAATTTCAGTATATTTTCCGTATTCAATATTACCTAGCATTAAATTTTTTACTTTCTCCCCGTTTTTAAACCAAGCCACTATAATATCTGTGTGATTCAAAATATGCCACAATGGATGAATATTGCATTTCAATTGTAATTGTGCTACTTTGTTTACTAATTTGAAATTAATGTTTTTATTATTATATTTATCCTTGTAAATTCTATGATGAGATAATACAGTTTTAATGTGCCAGGAGAATGTAAAAATACGCAAATACACATACATACTAGGAATTTTAGTATAAACGTATAAACAAGAATAAATTCCATTAATTTTTGTTGAATTTAGTCCAACTAGTATTTTATCATGCATAAAATTGTTTAAATTGGCCCCGTGTACTTTTTTAATTGGTTTAGAATTATACAGCCATAGGATTGATCCATTGGGAAATTTGGATTTCAAATAATTTAAACCGTCACAATAGCATGACAATTTAAGATGGTGTTGGTTTTCATAATTTAAATATTTGCTTTCTTTTATCTCGACGCCAAGATTTTTAATATTATTTACTAAATTTGTAAAAATTTCTAGTCTTTTTTTAGAAGAAATTAAGCTGTGGGCTTGTGCAATTGTACATTTCGTATTGCATTCTGTTTTAGTGTATTCAATCGACATTCCAATGCATATTTCACCATAATATTGTGGTGTTGGATTGTTGCAGTTTCTGGTTCGGTAACCGGAAACGTCTTGACCACATACTGATTTTTCGCATATCCAATCAGTCCATTTACTCCAACCTCCATTTATTGGACAAAATATTTTTGTATTGCAGTCCATTGTTTCTGTACTGTTTCCTTTGCAATACACTGAACTATCTGATGGTTGAGGGTTGTTACAAAACCTTTCCCTGTATCTAAAGCCTTTTCCACATTCTATTATTACTTTCAATCCGTCTTTCCAATTGTGACAATTTAGACTCCATTTTGACCAATTTGACCACCCTCCTTTTATTTGTCGTTTCGTACAAGTCAAAGATTCACAGTATTCGGTATCAAGGTAATTGATCTCTAAATGTATTAGTTTTAATTCATTTGTTTACATGTCAAGTACTTTACAATGTAAAGTGGTTCTCAACGTGGGCGTTAACGCCCTAGGGGGATTTTCAAAATTGAGGGGCGCTACAACCAATATTATTAAAAATATAAAATAATATTTTTGATAGTGTTGAAAAAAAAAATTTTGCTCTTATGTATTTTGTATTGTGGGGATGTGAAAACATTATTTACCTTTTTTCCATTATTATTGATTTTATAGAAATTATGGTTCATTTTATCATACAGGGTTAGAAATTTATGAGTTACGGTGGAATTAAAAAGGTTGAGAAACCTGATTTACATTATATTGAATTCAATTAAAATTCAAAAATATCCCAGGCGTTCTGGGCAGGGCCAGAAGGGAAATGTGTATTTTTTTGTTATCTTTTTTTTTGTTATAAATTTTTTTAAATTGGGACACATTGTTTAATCGATCGTTTATTGCCTAAAAATTAAAAATAACAGTTGCAAATCGCATTGGTCATCATACTTTTGACATACATGTACTTAAGAAATTTATCCTACATTACCTATTAATAAATTAAAATATTAGGCCCCTCATGATTGTAGAGCCTTGTCATATACCCTTAGACCTCTGTCCACGGCTTTGGTTCAGGGTCTATACTAGTGTGTTCAACTTAGTTTAATTTAATTTTTTTAAGGTTGGTTAATGTTATATATTATAAACACATAAAAAATTAATATTAAAATGCTTTTTTAACCGTGAAGGCATGACTTTTGAAGATTTAAATATATTGTGTATATAATTGAAATGTTAAGAGTCATGTAACATTAACACAACATGTAACAGTCAAGCTAGTATTATACAAAATTAACATTAAATTAATCTAAACTTTTTATAATTCCAATAAATTCGGGAAATTTTCCACGCCCCAATAGCCGGCCTAGCCCAAGATTAGGAGACACTACTTTGTACAGTCTTGCATAATATACCTGAATCATTAAAAAAACATTCGTTTTCATTAACATTTATTGTATCTCTATAACATTTTCTTTTTCTATAACGAAAGCAATCTTTGTTACAAATGCTCCACTGCGACCATTTACCCCAATATGGTTTATAACACAATTTGAAACCTAAATATATAATTAACGTCTACAACAATGTTAATAACTACAACGAAAATTGTTGCTAGATAATTATTATAATACAATGACGGATCTCAAAAGTGATCACTTTTGAGAGGTTGTTCAATTAATGACATTTATTAAGTGATAATTATCAATTTTCATTAAATAGTATTACATTCGTCCAATTCATTCGTAATTTCACATTGTTTATATTTTCTCTTTAAAAACACAATTTCGTCATCATATCGACACTTAGAAATTGCATCATTATTATTATTAGTTTCGGATTGATGATATTTACATTTTTCAAATCGATAAGCTATTCTAATAATGTTTTCAACAGTTGAACATCTCCATTCGGTCCACTCTATCACAGAAATTACATTTTTTGGGTGCATAATCAGAATTAGGATTAAAATTAAAACACTATCTACAAATTGAATAATTTTGTAATGCATTTTAATTAAAATTTCAAAGGAACCTAACGCACTTCAATTTTTAACTTTAAAATGAACTTTCAATTTTTATTTTACAATTAATCGAAATATTTGAAAAATATTGGTTGATAATATATTAAAAATTATTTTTCACAGGGAATGCGTAGATTTCTGGGGTTGAAATTTTGTATTTATATCAACTGGAATAAGCTCTATCAGAATAATTTTTTTTTTATTTTTGAACCGTTAATTATTTTACATTTTTTGTTAATATTAAATATTTTAAATATTAATATGTAGATTAGGGTATAAATAAGTAAAAACCGTGGAAAGCCAACTGTAGGCTCGGGAATATGGATGTCGTATAACTCAGGGGTTCGCAACGTGGGGCACAGAGAATTTTTGGTGGATCACAGAAAATTTTCAAAATTAAAAAAAATTTGGTGTATTAAGCCATAAAATTGCTAATCAAAACAAAATCTATAAATGCGTAATGAATTTGAAATATAAATTTAGATATATGGTTTACAAATCTTCAAAACTTTGAACCAGATGATGAAACCAGTCCTGAACTAACTGAAAAACTCTTGGACTTAATTTAATTATTTAAAAGTCTGAATTTAATGTCTTAAAAGAAGATTTGAAATTAGTAAGACGAATATAAAAGGAAGGTGTATTTTAATTTATGGAAATTCAAGAATCAAATCCAATTGTGGTTGATAATGTTCAACCAAGCATTATTGCTTTTCTTACAACATGGCTTGTAGAAGTTGGATTTTAAACAGTGGTCCATATTTCTAGTAAGATGAGGTCAAAATTGGATGTGAACAACCGAGGAATAATGCGATTAAGATTGAATAAACTGATAGAAATTGATTACGATTCATTGTGCAACAAACACCAATACAGTCAAGTTGTACCAAGGCAGTCATTAACTACATGTAGTATAAATTTAAATATATAAAGCATTTTACTGTAAATAAAAATATATATTTTAAGGTTTTTTAAGGTGGGCCATGGAATTTTAGGCAAAACTTTTTTGAGCCATGACCTGAAAAAGGTTGAGAACCGCTGGTATAACTCTTATAAAAATTTTTAAATAATGGGATATCAATACATTGCTTAATCGTTTGTTCATTGTCTAAAAATTAAAAATAACCGTTGAAAATCGATATGGTTATCGAAATTATGGTATACATTACATTACATGTACTTAAGAAATTTTCGAATATTACCTATTAAATTAAAAAAGTAGGCCTTGGCCTTGGAAACAATCGTTTTGAAAATTACAAGGATTTAATCGAAAAGTTATTGATAAAATACCAAGAAATGAACTGCCTTTATAGCATAAAAATGCATTACCTAGAATGTCATTTAGATTTCTTTGCGGTATGTAATCAGACGAAAAGGGTGAACAATTTCATCAAACTATGATGTTACATGAAAGACGTAATGGAAGATGTAGATCATTAAATATGATTTGTGAATTTGTTTGGTGGTGTTCAATAAAAAATAAATTTTAAATTTATCTAATTATTACTTTTTTTATTAAATATTTTTAATTGATACCTTCTTATATCTTAATTTTTGAAATTTATGTCTATCACTTACATCCTTGATATTGAACAAGATTCGTTTAGGGGTAACTCGAAAAAGTTGATTTTACGTGTAATGTAAGTAGTACATCCAGAAAATTTTTGTTTCATATTGTTTGTCGATGTTGCTTTAAAATTAGAGTTATATAATTAAGATAATGAAATAATTAACGAATTTTTTTTAACGAATCCAAAGTCGATCTTGAAATTAATAAATATTTTTTAAAAATAGATGTATTGGTTCACTTACATATAACAAAAGTTTCGGTCAGTTTGTCGAAATTTATTTGGACAGTGTTATAGTACTACTGATATATTGTGTTGAGAAAATCGAACTGAAAATGAGTTAACATTGTTAATTTGTAAAATACACGATTTGGAATCGTTCCAGTCAAAAAGTATTTGATATTATACAATTATAATAGTGTTCACATTATATTAATAATTGTCGTATGTCAAAACAGATACCATTTCAAATATAATTTTACATTGCAATATAAAATAAATGTAATTAATATTCTGCAAGATCTAATTATTTTGAGTAAACAAGAAAAATAAAAAATCAAGATGAAGGCTCAAAACTTTTGTTAATTATGGTGAATTGTTTTTTTTTAAAAGGTTTTTAGTTTATTTATGCCGTATATATTAAATGTTCTAATTAAAGGAGATTCAAAGCTGAAAGTATATAGTGATGATGAAGTAGATGTAAATGTGTTAACAATAAATGAAAAAATTAGATATCGGTTAGGGCAAGGACAGCTTAAACCTTTAAGGTTTAAGAATGAATGAAATGAATTAAGCTGTCCTTGGTTAGGGTGATCACCATTTTCAAATATCAAAAATTATTTTTCATCATCAGGATTATTGGTCATGGTGATCACTTTCCTGAAAAAATTATTCACATTGGTTGAGTTTGGACCCGGCCACTCAACATTGAAATTTTTCCCTAAAAAGTTTAAATTAAACTTTATTTTCATAGTAAAATGTCAAAAATTTGTAACAAATATAAAATGAATGCATATAATTTAAAATTAGTATTGTCGCGTCATTTTATAAAATTGGAATACCTGACTATTCAATAAATCATCTAAATTAAACATACTAATATAATACTACATTATAACACTAAAGATTATTTTGTAAATGAAAGTTAAACGAATATAAATAATACATTTAAAGTACAAAAAGTGAGCTATTTGGATTTTTACGATTTATCAGAATACTATACATTTTTAAAAAGAGAAGAAATTCAACTATTAATTAGATTTAAACGCCCTGGGCCCATCTCAGCAGCTCGTTTGAACTCAAAAGCATTATATTGTTTGAAGGTTTTATTTTAAATGTATCTATAGACCAAAAAATGATTGAATCATGTGATTTCATATCATTTTATTAGTTACCTGCTTTATTGAAATGTCGATATGAATCTGGGTGAGATTCAAAATTATATTCAAGAAAAATATAATAAAGCCAATAGTTTATAAACATTTCAGTCAAATTTTACCAATATGATTGTTATATAAAAAATAAATAATTAAAATAATAAATAAACTCTTTTTTTTCGTTTAATTCGTAAATTCCCCATTTTACCCTAATGTTTTTTTGCAATATACTCAAACAGTTAAACAACAAAATTTTATTTTCATTCGTTATCGATGAAATACATTTTTTGGCAATGGATATACAAAATAAGCAGCATAGTGGTGAATTTTTTAATTCATTTATAACCAAATTTGCAGAAATAAATCTTGTGGGTTTAATGTATTTTTATTTATCGCACAATAAATCGCATAAATAAATCCTCCATTAATCATTTAAATTTGACCAAATCTCATATTTCAATTTTACTAAAGTTTGCTGCACGGTAAATTTATATTACGATATTATTAAATTATTGGTTGATAATATATTAAAAATTATTTTTCACCGGGAATGCGTAGATTTCTCGAGTTGACCTTTTGTGTTTATATCAACTGGAATAAGCTCTATCAGAATACTATTTTTTTTAATTTTCGGACCGTTAATTATTTAATATTTTTTATTTTTAATAAAATATTTTGAAAAAAAAAATATGAATACTAAAATGCTTTTTTCACCGTGAAGTCGTCATTTATTCGGATTAAAATTTTCTGTGTGTGTTAACAGGATACAACTGTACAACCTGTATTTTTTTTGAAATTCTAGGGCTGTTTTCATTAAAAAAAGAAGGATAATTTGGGGTTTTGCCTTTTGTTGTAAAAAAAGTTTGAGAATCACTAGTCTAAAGGTTAAACGTAATGTTAATTGTAATTAATAAATTAATAATGTAAAGTTAATTTTATCATCATTAGGTTTATTTATTTAGAATCTAAATTTTAGATACTTAGACTTGACTTGTATACTTGACTAGAAATAGACTTGTATAGCAGTATTTACCTTGCGCTTTACCTTAACCAACCTTTTAAAGTTAAGGTTTCTAAACTTTTAATTAAATTGAAATTTTATCTCTAAATATTATTCTAATTTTTACACACATATCACCTTACATACTTTTAAATTAGTCAATAAAACAACTGATTATATTTTACAACCTAAAAAGCATCATAACCATCAATTTTAATTGAAAAGTTTAATTGTATAAGATGCTAAAAAAATATAACTTTTATTAACCAGTATATTCAGGTGGTTCTATATCATTATTATTAGATAATTTATAGCCAGTTATATTTTGCGTGTCATTTTCATTTCGATAATTATTGGTATTAGACAATTGTTGAATATTTTCCATCTCATAGGCGTTGTCTTTTTTAGATGACAGTTTCATCTTCATTCTGACTCTACAATACATGAAGATTAATTAATTTGAATAAAAATTACAAGACCAAGCTAATCAAAATAATGGCTAGGAGTATGAGAATCGCCAAAGCCAATATGATGTACCTGTGAGAATATTTTAATCCCATGAAAGAAACTTTCACGGTCTCTACGTGTGTATCATTTTTTTCGTAGAAACAAAATCCGAGATAAAATTTATCTTGAAATATAATTATTTTTGGTTGAATTAACCCCGTTACTTTGATAGTCAACTCTACGTGTTTTAACTTTGTATTAAATACAAGGTACTCTGTAGATGCAATGTAATTCTTAATTCTTGTACAAAGCGGTCCTTGCATCAATATATAAAATTTATTTGCAGGACTAAATGACATATGGTATGAAGATATTTGATCCATACCTATATCATTTCTACAGCAATAGAATAATGAATATTTTAATTCACCAACTATATAAAAAAAAAATTAAGGTGTCAAAAAAAATAATTAGTTTGTTACAAGATGCTCTCACATTGCCATAATGGAAATCAGCTACACACGACGAATTTTCATTCTTTAAATAGCAATAATTTCCGCGTTTCCATTCTTTTGCTATCTCCGGTTCGGTTTCTTGCTTGCATACTGTAATGTTGCCAACAGATATGGATTGATGAAAATGCGATGGCTTTATTTTTCCAAAAGCGGACATTAGAAATAGGTCATCTCCATTAATAGTTTCTAAATAGTAATGTTTTGAATTTCCACGTTTTACCTTCTTCCATATCGTCTATACACTCATCATTTAACTTTGGAATTATGTAATTTCCATTTGGCCAGGTACAAACTACATTTTGTATAGTATTTTTAATATAATAATTAAGTATTTTAATTGATTCAAAATTAAAATTTTATTACCCGTCACTGACACTAAAGCAATGAAGAAAATGCAAGACATAATAATGTAAAAATTCAGCTTGTTTGAAATAATATTTCAATCATATTTACACAGTGCAATTAATAGTACACATTATAACATTTTAAATGTACGTGATAAATTAATGTTAAAAATCTTACTATTTACTATTATTAATCCTTTAAAGAGGGGGGTTCCCAAATTTGTTTCAGGTGGAACCATCATATCACATTACTTTTTACTTTAGAGTGAATTATTCCATCTTAATTTTTTTGTTAACATTTGCGTAAAAAATTTTAAAAACAATTATTACCCATTTTTTCATTTATTAGACAGAATGTGTGTATAATTTTAAAATTTTATTCTACATTTAAAACTATTAATTGAACCTTATTTGGCTTTCCTATTATTAATTTGATTATATGAGTAAGTAATACTCTTACTATGTATATTTAAATAATTATTTGATATTCTGTGCCCTTGATCACCCTTATAAACTTTTAGATTTTATGTTTGCTAATCAAAACAAAAAATTTTGGCTCTTTTCCTATCAGAAATTCATAAATATTGAAAATATGTCCACCCTATTGTGTACGCCTAGTCTATATGAATTTCAAACTATACATTTATTATACACATTAATGGTATGATTATATTAATTGAAGCCTTTCTCTTTTTTTCCTACCGACAAATATATCTTTGGCCTCTTCGTTATTGGTTTTTTTCAACATAAGAGCCATTGAAACCACATGATGGCATATAAAAATTTTTAAATATTGGGGGCAAGTGCATGAACTGAATTTCCAATTATCTTTATTGATTTTAACTAGAGATTCATTTCTAGAAATTTTAATAAAACTATCAAAGTTGTCTTCATAATTTTTAATTGATGGATTGCATCTAAATTTGCAAATTGTCTGGTCATCCGACATAAATATTGAATTTTTATCTTTAATTGTATTAAATGCCTTCAACCATATATTCTAAATAATTATATCTATTAAATTTATCATACAAGTTGTTTAATATATCGAAATTCTGTATATATCGGTTTCACGTGCAATGATTTATATTTGAAGCATTCAAAAATCCAACTCTATTTTCTAAAAATCCAGTTTTACCAACCGAAAAAAAGAAAAATCCGGTTCTACCAAACCTTTAACTAAAATTCTAGTTTTACCAACTATTAGATGCGATTCCAAAACACACTCTCTTTTCAATTTGGGTATTGGATTACATTGCTTTATGCAAACATGACATTCCATTTAGTTTAAAAAAGTATAATGTTCAAAACAAGTTTTTTGCATTAGATAAAATGTTATTACCTTTACCCTTACTGAATTGAAGTTCGAAAACTCTCGTACTTATATTAATATCCGTTTAACAAAATTTTTCGTCCTCTCCTACCTTTATCATCAGTGAATTTCATGGAATTTAAAATCATATTTTAAACTTAGAAAATATAAAATAGTAAATGTTAACAAAATGAAAATGTAAATTCTACTACTAAGACATTCTAAGCCTCGTCTTATATTACAATAAAATGTTTCTTCCGGTAAAAACAATGAAAAAAATTTATTTCAACATATACATCATATAATTGATGTTGCCGAGTATAATCAAAGTTTATTATTTCGATTAGATTACTTATTAAATTAACGTAAAAATACAGGATATACTATTAAGATTAAAAATAATCCTAATACAGATATTAGGTTATATGAAATTGAGTTTTAAATAAATCTTTACTAAAAAAACATAATTTACAAAAGAGACCATTTACAAATTGACGTACTACGACTAATATTTCATTTAAATATGATAAATTTTATTTTATAGGTTTGGCTTATTTAAATTTGAGTAAAAGCTAATATAACAGTTAGTGATGATTTTAAAAAATATCCCGTAATAATTATAAATTATGGATTAAATTATTAAACTCTATGACTCTTACTTTCTTAAATAAATAAACAAACTAATATATATTTTTAACTAAACGACTTTATGTAAGTAATGATAATATTACCTGTATAATTGTTGGCTCTAATGCGATTTGTTTATAGTCGTCATTTAGGTGATTTTTATTTTGTGACCAATTTTTGATAATATTGCATATCACTGATAGAAATTTATCAAGCGGAAGGCGTTCACGAAAAGCTCCTTCTCTCTTGATTTGTAAATTTATAGATTTAAGTTCATTATTTGTAGATGATGTATGTACAGAAAAACCTTCATACCATGAATTTTTTTGTGTTAGCCACTGTTCATTGAAATAAGTCATAAATAGGCGTGATTCTTCATCATTTTCGTACTTTTTTAAAA
This sequence comes from Intoshia linei, assembly GCA_001642005.1. Taxonomy (NCBI): domain Eukaryota; kingdom Metazoa; phylum Orthonectida; family Rhopaluridae; genus Intoshia; species Intoshia linei. The sequence continues at coordinate 16,289 of LWCA01000346.1, read as the reverse complement.
ATAATGAACAAGCTGTTTTAAAATTAGACAAATTTGGAGAGAGTTGTAAATCATGAATGTCGTTTCTAATACAGGTCCTTTTTTCGTTGTTTAGAACGGATTTCAATTTTTTGTCTATATTGATTACGACATGGTACCAACTCATAACCCATAAACTATTGGGCCAAACTTCATGTGCTGCATTTCTTATTGCGGAAGATACATCTGAAATAATATATTTTGGATCAAGATTTGGACACCTTTCATTCAATAAAGTAAAAAAAAATTTAAAACATTCTTCTGTCTCTTCACTAGAAATGCAAATTGAGATTGGATGAAAAATTCTGTTGTAATCTGTGAATCCTACAATAAAAACAGAGAAATCATTCCACACTAATTTATATGTAGCATCTGCATGGAAATTGGAACAATAACTAGGCAAATTAATTAAACGTTTCGTAGTCATTACTAGAATAAATGATTTTTCGGGTATATTTACTTTGTAATCCAGAACATATGGTGTATCCTGATCGGCAATTTCAGAGTATTTCAATAATTCGCATTTACCGATAAGCTCAGCTAATGATATGTAATAGCTATGTAATTTTTCACTCTTAATTTTAACCAAATAATTCCTCACTTGTGATATAGGAGGAGCTTTCAAATCATGGTTCTGTTTAAACGCTGTTATCAATTGTTTTGGTTTGTTACAGCCAATATTATAAAGTTCCATAATGTACTTTTTCTGAGCGTTAGACAACCCTCGTACTTTTTCATCTGAGTGGTTACTGTGATCTTTCAATGTATATATTAATATGAAATCATTATTAGAGACGTAATGAGCCATCATTTCAGCTTCGCACTTGTTTGTATTGCTTTTTTTAAAATAAATACATCGATGATATAGCTTCAAACCTTGCCTCGAATTTTTATTGTTCCTTATAGACCAATCTTTCTTCAAATCCTGATACTCATTAGATGTCACACTTTTTAAAAAAATCCACTCTTTGGCTTTTCCACGTTTTTTTTTAAATTCAATTTTTGGTTCTGCATCGGATTCGGAAGAAATATACGTTGTTTCTTGAACACTCATTGGAATTATGCTTTAATTTAATTTCAATTTTAAAATTATGCAAAACGTTAAAATATTTAATTATTAACTTGTTGTCGTAACAATTTGCCTGTAACAATGTTACCATATCAAAAATAAATTCTTAGCTACCAAATCAATGGTTACTAACAACCAAATATACAATTTACAAACAATCGAAATCAGATTACATTTAATCAAAAAATAGTATCAACCACCAAATTAAATTAAATGTTTTGACAAATTAATTTTAATTTTACAAACATCCAAATAAATTTTACATGCACGAAATAATTTTTAACAAAGCGAGGACTCTAAAATCAGGGAAAAAGTTTTTTGGAGCAAATGATGAAAATATAATTTAAATTGAATCTAATTGAAAGAAAATAAAAAATAGATCATTAGTCATTTTGTCTAAAATCAAAGGCTACCATATTCAAAGCCTCCAAAATCAAAAATAGGTCCTAAAAAATTCATATGATGAGTATAGTCCTGTGATGGCATAATGTGTCTTTATGTTAAAAATACATACTTTACTTTTTTTCACACTATTCAAAAAATATATAAATGTACCTTAAAAATTCCATTAATTTTTCAAATTAAATTCATTCTTTATTATCATTCATAGCATGGTATTTTCATATTCTTTTAAGACTAAACAAGATAGAGACGATATCATAAATTTTTTAAATGGGACATTGATTATCTTTGACAGAAACAAAAGATTGAGAATTAAGAAAAAGTCAGAAAATTTTATCGTTGAAGATATTGAATTATTTCTTAAGAACGGTTAACTTATTCAATGTAAAAGTATAATTGAATTATATAGAAAATGAAATGCTTAAGGTGGTATGCGACGATGAAGTAGATGTAAAGGAGGAATACATTAAAGATATTCATATTATCGGGCACTGTGGAGTTGTGAAAGTATTGATATTTTTTATTTATATATTTTTGTTTAGACTAAGCAAAAGTCAGATAAATTTTATTATAATATAAAAAGGGAAGACATAGCAAATTACATTGCTAAATGCCCATAATGTCAAAAAAGTAAAAGTAACAATACTGTCCAAAATGTAAGGCCTATTATATCAACACGTATATGTGAACGATACATGGCTGACTGTATAAGCCTTTTAGAGTATGAGGAAGTGAATCGTGGCTACAAATATATTTTGAATAGCAGTCAATGACATTCAAAATATATGTGGGGTTCTAAATTAAAAAATAAAAGTGCAATATATATGCGATCCAAATTTGAAAAAATATTTTTACAATTTGGACCGCCGAAAATATTGCATACAGACAACGGAAGAGAATTCAAAAATTTTGAAGTTGAAGGCTTATGCAGTAAAATGATGATTCGTATCGTTCACGGTAGGCTACGCCATCCACAGTCACAGGGACAAGTTGAACGGTTTATTTTAAAATATATTTTATTATTATTATCTATTGTAAATCAGACTCTGAAGCGGTGGATATCTAAAACAATTGATGGTGGTAAAAAGTGGATAGATGTGTTACCACATATTGTACACACATATAATACCACTATTCACAGGGCGACACAAAAAACTCCATTTTCTGTTTTTATGGGTTGCTCTGGTTTTAATACGTATTGATAATGTGTAATAATATAAATCAATGTTAAGATTTACATCAAACGTGAAAGAACATGATGGCGAGTCCACAAGTTACATTAAAAATATGATTCGGGATGCGAATGCAAATATAACAAAATTCGATATTGGTATACATTTATATTAATGAATTCATGACTATATTTGTAGGAGACCGAGTAAGGTTACGAAAGGATTACGACACAAATGTTAAAATAAGAAAGAGAGCTTTTGATTTATCGTTTTCTAATGAAATTTACACTATTTTAAAAAGAAATGTGAATAGCTATACAATTGAAAATGAAGAAACTAATAAAAGAAAGAGTGTTACTGTAAACCAAATAAAAATGATTCCCTAAAATTTTATTTTTAAAGGCTAATTCATAATTGTGTATTTTTTACATGCTCTATTTAAAATAATTTCCACCATAAAACTAAGTTCAATTAAATATATACACTGTATTCTTTAGTCTATATTTAATTTTTATTTAACAATTATGTTTCCATTACAAAACCCAGTTTAGACTGAAATATTAAAATTTAATTGATTATTTACAAATGGATTGTAAAAATGTTCGATGGCGTTTATATTTATTTAAAATTTAAATAATCAAGATGGAAGTTGCCCATACAAACCCAAGTTAAGAATGAAAATCTGCAGAACCAACAAATATTACAAAAAAAACACATTTTATAATACACACCACTGCAGACTGCAGTGCACTGTGGTGTCACCACATTCGATTTGGCTACCATCACTGATATTTTCGCTAAATTTTAAAAAACATTTTGTTTCAAATTTAAACCACAACAACGAAACTAAAAGTAATACACTTTATTATTATCATTTTTATATTTATTACAATCCCTTGCAATATTGGTAAAATTTGCCTGAAATATGTTTATAAAGTGATGATTCCGATAATTATTGATACATAATTGGTATTTTTAAGTATTTATTAAGTTGATACTGAATATATAGCATCACTAGGGCAAGCAAAAGTCAGAAAAGTTAAAATTTGATACAGGGTTACCAATATTAAGTTATTCTCAACCAGAATTTTTGAGCGAAGCTAAAAATTTGACTGAAGCGCAGCAAATCGTGATACAGTGAAGCACCATATAGTGAAAATTTTAAATAATAGATCCACTGGAGTGAAAAAAGTTATTAATATTTGGCTACTATTTTGAACTGCTGCAGCTTTAGAATGTCGACCAGGTATATTTGAAGGAAACTGAAAGAATAAAATCGTGTTGTAAAGATTTAAATTTAATGCTGTTTGATTGTAAAATGATTACTACAAACATGAATGGTCAAATTGTATCTATGATTGGATTATATAATGAATTAATTGAATTAAGCGGGTATACATCTATATTAGGTGTTATTGACATGGCAAAAGAGTCGTTTACTATTAATCAAGCATGATATAATAAAAAATACAATTTATTCCTGACCCATGTGAAATACAACTATATATAGAAAAAAAACCAAAAAAGAATGATATCGAAAAAATTATTGTACAGCAAATTGAGAAATGGCCCTTCAACTTCTAACGATGTAGAAAGAAGTTTTAGCATGCTGAAAACATTACTCACAAAACAAAGAAATATTTCATCTAGTAACATTAAAAAATATTTAATATTGTACTATAATAAATCTTAATATTTAATTTTTTAAACTATTTCTAAAAAAAAACTTTTAACAGGGGGGGGGGGGGCAAATTGAATTTTTAATGTATTTTTTATAGGTTAAAAAAGTTAGAATTTTATTTAGATAGGTAATATTTTGACGATTTTATAGGTTAGAAAAAGTTTGCCCTATGTGATGATTCATAACATTGAAAATGACAAAATAGGTTTTTATAATTTTATTTTGTCTGGAATGTATGCTATTTATGACAATTTTTAGGATTGGACTGTTTTTACTTTATTTTTAAGATTATACACACATTATGTCTAATAAATTAAAATAATGGGATAATTGTTTTTAAAATTCTTTACGCAAATGTTAATAAAAAAATTAAAATGGAATAATTCACTTAAAGTAAAAAGTAATGTGATATAATGGTAATTTTGTCTTTACATTGAACACCAAATTAACTAAAATTGACGGTACGTATTTTTTCTGGTCCCTTTATCAAAACCCAGATTATACTTTTTTAAAAAATCAAAACACCCCTAGAATTAGTTGAGTCAGATTTTATTTTTTTGGTAAAATTAAAAAAGAACGGCGTTCCTAGGATGCTGTTTGTACGAAGTACATAACAGTCTGCCTAGATCAAAATATAATTTTTTTAAATGATGAATTGAAAAAATAAGCCTTCATTTTGCACAAATTTTGTTGATGCCGTCGAAAAGGTTCTCGGTATGATAGGTACGGTTCTGTTTAAAATGATAATAAAATTGAATTATTTTCTTTAAAAAATTTCATTTAAAAAATATGCAATATGCTAAGGCTGCCTTCTGTAGAATTAGCAATTAGTTAAATACAATACAAAGTATGCATTACATATATTACATATAAAATATGCATACATATTGGTATTACCAATATACAAAAAATGTGTCATTTAATCAATATATTATGTATTAATTATGAATGCTTTAATTAATCACATCAGACATAAAAATTGATATGATAATAAAGATAATTACTTATCGATTAATTGAACTATACAATTTAGTGAAATCTATAGTTGCATTCAAATTGTAAAAAGTATATATAAAGAAATTAAAAACTTAAAAATCAACAAATAATAATAAAAATAGGTTAGAATCGAACAAAGATTTGCTGCCAATGCATTGCAATTGGTATTCATTTTGAACTAATTTTGTAGAATATAGCTAATGTATATAATTAGATTGTATGTATTTTCACCTGAAAAAATAACCAATGTATTGATAATTAAAATATGAAACCATATTAAACAAATAATAAATAAATTTCAATGTACAGCATTGTACTTGATGTATCGATTCTGCGAACGTAATTAAAAATATTTTACAATAATAACAACTTTATTGGATAAAACTTATTAAAATTTTCCGAGTGGTTTACTATATTTATTTAAAGATTGCTTAACAAGTAAATATTTGACTAAATATCTCAATGATTTTTGAAAAAGTGGTTAGATGGGTAATCAATACATATTTGAGCCAATTTATTGAAAATGTAAACTATTCCGACATAAACGTTGGTCTATTGAATGGAAAAATTTCTTTGACAAATGTAAAGGTAAAGAACGATGCAATCGAAAAATTTGTATCTGGTTTAAAAGTTTCTAGAGCAATTGTGAATAAAATTGACATTAGTATTCCATGGACAAGTGGTTTATTTATCCCTCCAACAACAATACTTGTAGACGGTTTGTACATTGTGGTAGCCCCACCAAACGAAACAACAATATCAAACGACGAAGAAATGGCGTGGCAGCAAAAACTGAAAAAAATTGATTTTCTTGAAGCTGCACGTAAATTAAGAGAAACTTCTGTTGAAAACGAAGAATCAAAAAAAACTAAATCAATAACAGAAAAACTGGGAGTAACAATTATAAAAAATTTACAATTCACCATAACTAATATTCACATCAGATATGAAAATATGCCAAATTCTATGGGGGTATTTATTCAATCTTTGCAATTTCAAACTACAAATAAGTACTGGAATGTGGATGATGAAGAAAACGAAAATTCCTCCAACACTGAATCAGCTGAAGAAGACGTTGACTACAAGTTGATTATTCTCAAAGACTTTGGTATATATTCTTGTAAAAATAAGATTAATTTGACTGAAAAAACGTTGACTGAGTTTAAAGATTATTTGTCTGTCGAGGGTTTCATTAAAAGATGTCATGATCGTCAAAATTGTATTTTAAAACCGGTCACTCTTGTTTTACGGTCAAAAATTAACATGAATCCTGAAAATCATAATTTTTCTATGTCTAAATTTGTGTTTGATTTGGTTTTTGGTGAAATTTCAATTAGAATCTCTAAATACAATGCGAAATTTGTGTTGAATGAATTAAAAGCAATTAGTATGAGAAAAAGGTACAACAAATATAATCATTTGAGACCTAAAATTCAGATTTCAAAGGCGCCAAAGGAATGGTTTAAATTTGCGGTAAATTGTTATTTGGAAAATATTCGAAAACATAATAATCAGTGGGATATGACCAACATTTTTAATTATAGAAAATATTTTAAACTCTATATTCAAGTTTACAAGGATAAACTGTGTAATATTAATAAGGACGATAAAAGCACTACAGAACAAAACGAAATTTTGATGGATTGTGAAAAATTATTGTCCGTTTTTTCTATAATGCTGGGTCGGAAATTGGCCGAAATTGAAGCAAAAAAAACTGGATTGTATCCACCTAAAGAATCGTCTGGTTGGATCCCTTCATGGATGAAATGGGGCACCGGGAAATCTACTGAAGAAACAAATTTATCTAAAGAAATTGAGGGCGGGTTTACAGAAGAAGAAAAAAATAAAATGTATAGTGCCATTGGTTATGTCGATTCCACTTTAGATGACAGCATTTACCCCGAAAATTACAGTATTATCGTATTCAAGTGTGTTCTTTCTCGATTTCAATTGAAATTGGAAGATAATCTGCGAAATCAAGTTCTAGAAGGCATCGTAGACAAATTTTCCTTCTTAATTTCAATGCGGGATAAGGGATTCACATTTACGGTCAATACAGATTATTTTGCTGTTTTTGGAGCCTATCCTGTCCCTCATAAATACAAAACCACCTCTGATGCAAGTACAATTTCCTCCCTAAGCCAGAAAGAATCTGTTGTCGCTCCAAAGATTATTTTTCTGCGAAAAAGGGAAAATATTTTAAATTTGAAAATTTCTAAAAACCCTGTCGACGTTTCTGCAGACTATGCAATAGAAATGATTTCTGAAGGTATGGATGTCATTTACGATTCTCACACGGCAAATAGAATGGTTGAATGGTTTAGTGAACTCAATGTTGATGATGTTAGTAATAAGGTTGCTTTAGCCGCTTCAACAACGTTAAATATTTATCGTGATAGATTTAATTTGCACCAAATTCTGGACAATTCGATTTATGTTGATTTAAAGTTTTTGGTCAAATCGAGTCGATTTATTATACCTGAAAATGGTGTTTATTTGAATGAAAACAGCTTTTTTTCTTTAAATTTTGGGGATTTCAATGTAGTTTCGCATAAAACGCAGCGGGATGATTTTAATTTTAATAATGTACCCATTTCAGAAATGATGGATCGAGTTTACGATAAATTTGATATACATTTGATTGATTTTGGTTTGGGTCTGAATATGCCTGATGGAGAAATTATCAATTTAGTTGAACCTATAAAATTGGACTTAAATTTATCTAAATCAATTATTCCCGCTTTGTTTGAACTACCCGCAATGAAAATGGAAGCTTTTTTGTCAAAACTTGATTTTAAAGTTAAAGTTGACGAATTACAGAGGATCGTAAAGATTATTTTATCTATTCCAGCCATTTCTTTCCCTACCAAAGATGAAAAACCTTTGGTATCCATTGTAGAGCAAGTGAAATTAGTCAAGGATGTTGATTCTAGAACAGAAGCTATAAATGAAATTAGCGAAATGGATGATTTTATAAGTGCAAAAATGTCGTTTGACGAATCAGATGGAGGGTCTATTGAAGAAAATATGGATAATGTTACTCAATTTAAAATAGCGTTTACCGTTGATGCTATAAATCTAACAGTTATTGATACCACCGCGTCAAAGTCAACCATGGTTGCCATTAACCTTAAAAAGATTGGAATTTCTGTTAATATAAACAAGTACAGTAAAAAAATGCACCTCTTTGTGGAATCGGTCAACGCATCTTATGAAAACGATAATTTAGGAAAAGTTCAAAATTTAATTGATACAAAAGAAACTGAAAAATTAATTTCCATCAGTGTTTCACAGTTTGACAAAAATTACATTTCCAGACGTGACGAATTTGCCATTAAAGCCAAAATTGATTGCGATTATTTAAAAATCTGTATTTATCAACCTGCAGTAATTTTCTTGAAGGAAACGTGTTTGAACATGTACGAAACGATATTAACAAATAACAATTCTAATGCATTTACTACTCAATATCATGAATACCGTCAAAGTGTCAATATGTATGCTATTAGCCGTAGTGAAAGTGGATTTACAAATTATTTAAAAACTTTTTCACAAATGCCGGAATTTGACCAAGATTCTACAATGGAAAATACCAAAAATGTAGATTTGGATATCAATGTATCTCAGATTTGTATAGAATTTATGGATATCGTTTGTTTAAATTTGACTGGGTTTAGTATGGATGTTAAATTACTTAGAAATGACAGTGAAATTGGAGTGACCTTGGAAAATTTGGAAATTTTAAACATTGAACAAGACGCCGTTTATAAAAACATTTTTATAGTCAACAAAAAACTGGAAAAAACTGAAAATTTGCTGAATTTGCATGTGAAAAGTTTTACCGTTAGACCGATAGAAGAAAAATTTGATGTAATAATTGACTTAAAATGTCTCCAAGTCGAATTTGTCTTTATATCCGTTTTTCTCAAAAAAATTGCAAATAAATGTGAAATTTTTGCAATCAAAAAAGAAAGTATAGATACATTAACTCAATCTATATCCAAATCGGCTAAATTTGCAGTCGATACTGCTTCAAATTTGTTGATTGGGTTTAATATTCAAGTTATATCTCCAAAACTTATTTTACCGACCAATTCTGAATCTATTCAAGTATTGTATGCAAATCTAGGTAGTTTGAAAATTTCTAATGAATATTCTATTGGTATTCCTCTCATAGATGACATTTTGATATCAATGGATAATATTAGTTTGTATAGTTTAAAATACACGGATAGGATCAATAATAATTTCAATAAGCATGTCATTATCGAACCTATTCACGTTGATTTAAATTTGCAAAGGAATGTGCAGTTTAATATGGACAAATCGCAACCTATGATTAACGCCTTTATGGATGTTAATGAATGCAACTTTAAAATATCGTATTTAGATTTAAAATATATTCTTGCTATATGGTACGAAAATATAAATGAAGTTTATGAAAATGTCTCAACTAAAACTGAAAAAGTTGAAAAGGTTAAAAAAGTTTCCTTTAAAGACCAAGAAAATATTGAAACAAACAATGTCCAAGTTAAATATAAAGGGAAAAAAGTAAAAAAAAAATCAAACGACAAACCAAAAATTGTTGAAATTTCTTTCAAGTTTCATTTAAAAACCTTGCAATTAATTTTATTGGATGATACAATAATTGTCAAAAATGAAGTATCCGACGAAAATTTAAGAAACAATTTCAGAAATATTGCTCTCGTTGAAATTGAAAATTTAAGTCTAGATTTAAAAATATTAACAAATGAAGATTTATCTGTAGAAATTTCTTTAAAGAATATAACTCTCCAAGACTTGCGACCAGAAAGGTCTGTAATTCATCAAATCTTTGAAAGAAGTAATTGTTACGATTGTGATAAAATTATTAAGGCAACTTATACAAAAGAGGAAGGTTCTCAAACTCCATTACTTTTTGTTTCGATTGAAAAAATTGTTGTATGTATTTGGCTGGAATATTTAATGGAACTTAAAGATTTCTTTTTAAAAGCTTTTAAACGAGAAAAACCTAAAAAAAAACATTCTAAAAAACAATTACAGGTTGAACAAGTTCCAGAAACACTGTCTTTAAACTCTGATTCTAGTTTTGAATATGTTGAAGAAACTATGGAAGTTGTTATTGTTTTTTCTGATCCAGAATTTATTATGGTTGATGATCGGTCCAATTTGAATTCTAGGTGTTTTATAGCCAAGTCTAATTTAATGGTTAAATGCCAATTGTCGGATGATGTTACTTTAGCATTTGTTGAGCTTAATAATTTGGAAATTTTTTGTTCCACTTTTCATCTCGAAAGTAGGGATAAATTCAAAGTCAAGATTCTCAATAAAACTAACATGACTGTTAGATATGATATTAATAATTTGAATTCAGATGTCGATGCTTCTATTAATGCTGAACTTTTTCAATTTTACATGTGCCCTTCCACTATTAACTTGTTTTTTTCCATTTTGAAAAATTTGTCTATTAAAGAGGATGATTCTAAGCACGAAGAAGCTTTTGATTTTAACAAATTTTGGGAAATTGATAAAATTGTTAATCAAAATTTTGAATTTATGAAATACGCTTTACCTGTTGATGTTGGTAGTGAAGGTACTTCTTTGTCTGATGTCACTGAATTTTTTAATAATGAAAAGATGAATGTTGTCATTGAAAATTTTATTATACATATTTCTGATACTCAAAATTCCGAGAATAATTTTATTATTGAAGGAGGCGTTTCTGGGATTGTTGAAAGTTGGTCTCACAATCTTGTGGCAAAGTAATTCTTTATTATATTTTAACTCAGGGTTGTCATTAAAATTAATAATTGTCCTTTTTAAATTTTAAAATAATTGAACCATTGCATATATAATATACATATATATATAATATATAACATAATATAGTATAACATATACATTGTTTATATTTTTAGTGGGTTTGGTTTAATTTAATTATAAAAATTTAGCTTAAATACTACTATCGAAGTTGGATATTACAATGACCGTTTAGCAGTTTGGGAACCTTTATTGGAACCTATCAACCAAAAGAGTGGAGTAAATAAAGACGCATACAGATCCTTTAATTTATCAATTTTTTACGAAACCAATGATTTAGTAGAAGAATTGGATGAAGATTTTCGTATTCCGCCACCATTCAATCATGTCAAAGTTACATCAATAGATCAATTGAATCTAACATTAACTAAACGAGCCATGCATATGTTGCACCGTGTGGCCACATTGTTTAATGATGCATACCAATTAAAAGAGAATGACTGTACTCATAATAAAACCGACAATAATAAAATGCCCTTTTTCATAGAAAACATTTCGGGACTCAACATTACCGTAAAACTGGATAAAAACTTGGAATTTAGTGAAAATTCAAAGTGCACCAGTAAACTAATTAACACTGGAAATTGCGCATATTTTTCTTATAAAGAAAAATCCAAAATAATAAACAATAAATTTTTGGATCACGGATACCTTGAATCAACAGCTCAAATGGAAATTGGATTTTCAACAAATAAAATCAAAATTAATGCAATTAAATATGATTTGTATCCGGTAGCAGTTAATTCAAATACAATGGTTGTGATTGATGTAAATTGTTGTAATGATCGTCAAAATATAATTATACGATCCATGTATCAAGTGAGAAATTTGTTGCCCTATGCTTTAGCAATTAAATGTTTTTCTAAATCTGTAAATAATGGGAAATTGATAGATATTGGTAGTTGTCAGAAAAATGAAACTCTTTGTATTCCAGTTCAACATACACTTGCTGATACAAAAATGATTATTTCTATTGAAAATTATGTTAGTGAAGAAATTGGCAATGTATTTGAAACAAATTTTAAATCTACCATTAAATTTACAAATTCGGATGGAGAATGTCGATATATTGATAGTTATTTGAAAAAAAAAATTATTTCATTAAATGATAAGTCTAAAGATAAAACTATGTACTATTTAATGTTTACTCCCATTATGACATTTACCAATTTGTTGCCATTTTCAATTGTTTTTAAGAACAAAGAGGTATATTCTTTCCATTAATTTTTTTTTCATTTTCAATTAGATTGTTGATGAATTTATGATTAAAAGTGGGAATTGTGAAATTTTTGATACTCTCAAAAATAATTCTGGTTCAATTACCGTTCAGGTATTAATGTAAACTATTTATTTTCGTAACTTATTTTTATTTATAAATATTTTGGTGAATTGTAAAACTCTTAAATTCGGTACTATGGAGATTTTCAAATTGTTTGTTTTTTTTCTTTCTAGTCACTTTTCCCAGTCATTATAAGGGGTTTTTTTGATAAATTTTTGACGAAGGTTTAGGTCAAACTTTTTCTTTCTGAAACTCAGTTTTTAAAATATTTCTTTAAAAGTCCGCTAAAATGACCAGTAGGGCTGCATTTTTAATCAACTAATTAAATCTAGTTTTCATATTCAAACAATGATTGGTCTTGCGTTTTCAATTTAGTAGAAAATGAAAAATTCAAAAAATTAACTTTTACTTCAAGCGATCAAATGGAAAAATTGGTAATTAATAAATTAATTTTTTTAATAAAATATAAAGAATTTAAATTTGGAAATTGCCAATGAAGATGGATACTATTGTGTCAAAATTTACAGCTATTATTGGTTGATTAACAAGACCAGCAGGAACTTAGTTTACAAGGTTGATTTTTTTATTCTTTTTAAATTTTTTAGAATAATGAAAATCTTATTATTTCTCATCCAACTGGAAACGAATCAATTGTTCTCATGAATCGAACTAATAGGGTTTTGTTTATGAAATTATTATAAATATACTAATCTTTTAGGTTAGCTTATCCATTGAAAATAGCTCCTGGTCAAAACATTTTTCATTAGACGCTGTTGGAACTTTAGGATTAATAAACTGTAAAAAAAACAACGAAGAGGAAGAGGTATGTTAACTCGCATGTCAAAATAACTGTTTTAATTGAAAAATGTACTTTGAGCCTTTGATACTCCATTAAATGTGTTTAATTGTGTCATCTTAGGACGCTCATAAGCATAAAAGGGGAAAGTTAAACTGCTTCTCTTGCTGTACAAAATTGCAGAGCATATCCACTAAAGCATGTTTTTATATTATTTTCATTACTTGCATGATTACTTGATAATTTCATTAATCGTCAAGTATTTACCTTTTTGAGGCTCAAATTACATGAATGTAATCTGTGTAGCTTCGATTGTTATGGATGTAGTTTTAATGGTAATATCTTTAAATTAATTATTTTTTTCAGGTTAGTGTATCCATCACATTGGCAAACTTTGGCCTTACAAGAATTATCACCTTTTCTCCATTTTGTTTTGTTTCTAATTTAACGTGGGTAAGAATATATTTATGTAATGTAAATTAAATGCGTTTTTTTAGTTTAAATTGAAAATCTTGCAATGTAAAAACATCGAAAATAGTGATCCTCTCATCTTGGATCCGGGAAAAGTAAAAAATAATAATAAATGTAATTAAAATATAATATTTTTTAGAGTAAACCTCTTATTATTGATTCGAGTGGAGAAGAATTAAGTTTTATTGTCGTTGCATTAGGTGAAAACAATACCAAGAAATCAATGTCTGTACCTTTCTTTCCGTCAAAGTCTAGTATTACAACATTATTCTTACAGGATCCTGTACTTTTTTTATAATTTCATTGTTTTATTAATATTTTCAGTTTGTTGGGGTCAGTGTTGAAACAAATATCACAGAATCTAAACTAATTATGAAGTTTCACAATCTTGATAAACATTCTGCTCAATGGATTATTTTAAATGATTACAAGATGGAAACTGTTAAATTTTACCAAAAGTAAATTTTCTTTTTGATGATTGATTATTATTTATTAGAAATTCTATTGAAAAAATATACCTTCTTAAGCCCAATACTTATCAGAGGTATACATGGCAAAATCATAAAGAACAGTATGAATTGATTTGTTCTATAGAATCACAAAAGGACATTACAATTGTAATTATTATATTATCATTTTTATTAGATCGGTATGGGTAAGCGTGGTACCAGCAAAATTGAAAAATTATTTTATTTCTTTTTTTTTTGTGAATTATTTTATTAATTTTCTGGGATTCTCCTCAGCTTTCCAGGCATATCCAAAGATCACGAAAATCTGTGGGAAATCCACTAAAATGATTCCAAAACCTTAAAATCATTGAAAGCAGACATTTCGGAATCATACTTTTATAATATAAATAATATTAATTATATTATGAACAATTTTCGTTGAAAAAAGTCGGACATCCGCATAAAAAATAGTTAAATCTTACAATAAATATATAATAATTATAAAACTATCACACGCAACTTTATCAGTATTTGGACCATGAAATTTCGAAAAAAAGTATAAAAAATCACACCCCTACTACTCATATACTAGTTTTTCGATTTCAGCGGTTGCAAAATTAACAAACATGCGTTTGTCCTCAATAAAAATAAATAATTTTTTTTTAATTTTTGAAAAAGTTTGTTCGTTAATAAATGTAATTTTTTATAGTACCATTATACCTATAAATTATTAATATTTTATTTGTTCGTTAAAATATAGGTTTATCATGTTATTCGTTAAATTAAGGTTTGACTGTAGTATAAACTTATAAGTTAGACATTCTATTGTATGAAGGAATTTATTTTTTAGAAATAAATTGATATGTCTATTTTGTGTTTAAAGTTCTTTCTTTCGAATACAAGCAGAAACTGCTTATATTCAAATTTTATTTAGTTAAAAATTTTACTGAAATTTTGTATTTCAGGGGTCTGCTTATAATCGAGAAAAGACAGTAGATTTATAATATTGAATTTGATTAGATATTGTTATACGGTCTTTTATATTGTCAGAATACATTTCATATCCCAGAACTACAAGAGACGGTGAAACTCCTGTTTTGGATGATACCGTTGATAGCAATCCCATTAAAATATATATAAGGATTGTATCCCAATTTTTATGTTCAGATAAAGTTCTCAGTCTTTCTACAAGTCCATTTTGTTGGTGATTGTACGGTGCTGAATATGTTTTTTATCATACATTTTACATAATTTTGATATACTTACTCCTTTTTCTCCTTCGAATTGTTGTGCGCAATCGAAGTGAATTTCTTCAAGGGTCCAAACAAGGTAATTATATTTTCAACAATGGCATCATTTAGAGTAGAGGCTGTAATATCTGGTAAAGCTGCTGCTTGAACCCATCCAGAATAATGGTCACACATGACAAGTACGTATTTATTCAAATTTTGTGTCACTTGTAATGGCCCTAATACATCTATTTGCTACAATTGGTTGAACCTACTCGTTTGAAAAGTTTTTAATGCAATATGTTTTGCCCTATTCCTGAATTCATTTTCATTGCATGTATTGCATTTGCTAATATATTCCTTAGTGGCTCTATACATGAAAGGCCAAAAGTATTTTGCTTTAATGTTTTGGATTGTTTTTAAAATTCCAGAATGCCCAAATGTCAGATAGTTATGGTAATATTCAATAACTGTTTTGGTCTGCGAATCCGGTCCAATATTAGATAATTTTCATTGTTATTTAGTAACATGTGTTATTTTTTATAATTATTTTGTCTCTAAACTTGTACTAGCCGTTTTAGGGTCTAATTCATTTTTAATTGAAAGTTCTTTCAGGACTTTATCATTTTGAATCAATTCTGTATTAAGACCACAGTAGTTTATAGATCGAATATTCTTCGGGAAATCAGCGGTAACGAAAACATAAAACATAAATCCGAAATTTATCGAAACTTTTAGTAACAGCAAGAAATTCTTTTTCAGTTGTTGAGTAATTCTTTTCTGTAACAGTAAGTTATTTACTAAAGAACTGGCGCACTATCAAAAGATCGTAAAAAATAAACTTCACAACTAAACTAAATTGAATTGGATAAAAAATATTCTTTGGTGTGAACACCATAGAATATTT
>LWCA01000862.1:0-16510 GCA_001642005.1 Intoshia linei | reverse complement strand
AAAAATAAAAATAAACGTGCAGAACTATAACAATGATAGGATTTATATTAAAACGATATTAGCACCGATTACGTGAATAACAAAGAGAAGTTGATATTTTCGTCTCTCTATAGTGTTAATCTAAATACGCAATATTTTGGATGCTGATTTGAATTAGAATTAATTATGTGTTGGATTAATGTTTTAATGCTTAACAATGCATTTTCTAAATGAATGAAAATTCAGCTTTCTATATATGCTTTATATTATAATCTAATGTTAAAATAACAAAAAATATAACCATATTTACAATTTTTTATGAATTATTATAATTATATGGCCAATACTGTATAGTGAAAGTTAAGCTTCACCAACAATGGATATCTGAAAAATCGTGAATTATTGAACTGACTAGAGATGTTCACATTATTAATTTTTTTTTTATAATATGTATAATAATTTTAAAGTAATAGAAATCAATAAATAGACGTAACTATCAAAGTAAATACATAATGTATAATGAATTAAATATATTATTACATTAAAATAATCTACCGGACTTATAATTTCAAGGCCCAGTGACCTCACTTGAGAAGCGCTGGTTCATATGTTAATATTGTTAAATTTAGAAAACTCGAATATAATAAGCTGACTTTGATTCCAAAAGTATTTATATATTCTGATTTAAAAAAATTGATAAATCTTAATTTGGCCGGTAACACAATAACACATGTAAATCAAGATGATTTCAAAAAATTAATAACATTGAAAGAACTGTAATTTTGTCTCAATTTTAATTATCAAATATTAATATTTGTAGAAATTTGTCCTCAAATCGATTGGTAGGCATTGATAATGATGCACTTCCAAAATCACTTCAAACAATGTAATATTTTTAATATATTTAACTGAGTATGCATAAAATGGGAAAAAAAACACAGATTTCAACAGGTTTTCATTAGACTAAGAAAATTGACAAAAATTTTAATTAATAGGATAATAATAGTTTTCCGATTAGTGATAGCGTGTAGGATCGGATAAACACGTTCAGTCCCTTTGTGCAAAATTTAGATACGTGTTTTTGGGAAAACTCCAATTTAGAGCTATTTTAAATCTTGAGAAGTCACCCTTCGGGTTGGTGAAATAACTAATATACACTGCGTTCCAAGATATTATGTAAACATTAAAAACATTAATCAATTAAATAGGAGTTATTAAATTTGGTTAATTTTTTTATCATATTTATATATTTAACTAATAATACTTTAAAGTCCCAAGAAAAATGTAATGTATTCAAAAAAAATGAATACACAAAGATTTAGGAAAATTTTGTGATTTTTGGTGTGCCAAATTATTATGCAAATGAATATTAAACAATAATTTCTTGTTAATACGAATAAATAAATTTTTAAAAATATTTAAATAATATAATCCATTTTATTTTAAACCAAATTCAAGCAAAAAAAATGTAATTAAATTTTACATATTAATATACCCCTTTCCGGGATATTACAAGAAAAAGTTTTTTATCCATGGATTTCATGATGTTTTCAATTGTTTTTTCAGTGATTGTTTTGATTTCTTTGAAAATTTCATGCCAGAGATCATTTTTGATTGATATTGTATATTCTCACTGTATATTTTTTAATATCCAATAATAGTGTCTTTCACAATGCCTGCCCAAATCATTATGCTCCCACCTTATTGATACCGCCTTCAACGGTTTGGTGGTTATCTGTTATATACTAATCAACCCTTACTCCACGAACCTGGCCCATCTAAAGATATTCTGGTTTCATCGGTAAAAATTACATTTGAAAAATTAATCTTTATGTAATTTTTAGCCCAGGATAGTCGTAATTCAATGTGTCTTTTGGTTAAATCCTTCCTGGTTTACCTTTAGCTTGCCTGACTTTACCAACCGTTTTTAATATAATTAAATAAAAATAAAAATTACCCAAAAATATAAAATGTTAAATATAATGCTTTTTTGGAAACGTGATAAATTTTTTTGTGACATTAAAGTTTTATATGATCAATGATTAAATTATGATGAAAAAATTAATAGAATTAAGTGACTACTTTTTTAATTATTAATGTTTTTAATCGTTGCATAATAACTTGGAACGCAGTTTATTCGTTTTTAAATATATTTAATATTAATTTTAGATTAATGGCTAATAATTTGTATACATTTCATGACGAAAATGCATTCCAGGTTAATCAGTAGATTATATTTATGAATAGATGTAAAGTACACAATAATATTCAAATACATTACTACATTATATATTAAAATACAAAATACAGCTAAAAATGTGTCTGTTTTTTTGTAAACATTTATTTTAATAAGTAAGAAGCATAGAATTATAAAAAACACAAATTATATGAAAGTTTATGAATTATTGGCATTATAATTAATTTCAATATTAGAATCTTGCATTCATTTGTTGCTGTTTTTTTAAAAATGTTAAATTTCGTTAATATAATTAATATTAATATAAAAACGCCAAGAGGTTAATTTTTGAGATTGAAATGCAATTATCAGTATAGATATGATATTTATAAAATTGTATGATTCTCAGTTTTCATTTTTAACAATTTTTCGAGAGATTTTTAGAAGGAAAAAACTCTAAGATTTTTAAATTCAAAAATTAATACTGTATGAGCCTCGACAAACTATATTAGAATTTGTGTTTTTTAACATTTTAAAAAAAATCAAAAGTTCAAAAAAAATCTTAAACCCCTAACTTGAAAGTTTGATTAAAAAAAAAATTTCTAGGAAACACCCCTTAAAATGAAAAAATTGAATAATCCAGATTGCCCCTTTTTTAAAAAATAAAAATAATCCTAGAGTTTTAAATAAATTATGCAGACACAGTTATATACAGTGAATACACACAAAAATTTTCAATCTGACAAAGTGACGCCTTCACGGTCAAGAAAGCATTACAAAGAAATTGTGAGAACCACTTGTTTTGTACTTGCGTGTTAATATGTTTACATGTTTATTATAAATACTATAATGAGTTCTGAATTAAATCAATTATCATTTTCAAAAATTATTGGCAAATAATGGAGGCTCTCTCTATTTCTGATTGTAATTTTAAAATTTTCATTGATTGGATTAAGTGTTTTCTTAAGTGATTAACCCGAACGGCAAAATGAATTAGATGCCTCTTGTATATATGATATTCAGTATATGTAAATTTATGTTCATTTTAATTCTAGTTTTTGAATAAATTGGAAACTTTAAATGTTGATTCAAATCAAATCACCACAATTCCTGATTTGGCTTTTCGTGGTTGTTTAAAATTAAAAATAATGTAATTATCTTAATTTTACTATAGAATTACAATTATTTAATTAATTATTAATTAATTAAGAAATTATTTCAATCTATTAAATGTATTCTTAGAATATTTAAAAATAATTTGATGTCAGAAATTCCACCAAAGGCGTAATTTATTATGGTTAATTGATGGGTGACAGAGTAATACAACATCATAACATTTGATAAAAAATTTATTTCGTAGACTCTATTCTAATAATTTGATTTTTTATAATTCTTAGTATTTTGAATATTAATCGCAGATTAACCAAAAATAATTTTTGATAAAAGTCAGAAACTTTTCGGATTGATTGATATTAATGCATTTAGTTAAATTATATAGATTGTATTATTATTGGTATCAGACGGGTGTTGTATACTTTACTCTTATATTATATATGCAGTTAAAATAAATACAATTTTACAGATTTATGGATTCACCTCTATCAAATACTATAGATTTTTCTTTCAACAATTTGCAATATATCAACATTAATACATTCGCACATGTAAAATCAACACAAACCGTGTAATATTATATTTATCCATTTATAATTAAGTTATATTTTAATATGTGAATACAGAAGTTAATTTATCACTTTCAAAATTATAAAAATAATTTATTTTAAATGTTAATATACTTTTTAGGCGGTGAAGATGTAAAATTAAAATTTAGCTCGTTTTACTCACAGAAAAAAACTGTCGTTGAAAAAAAATAAGTTGTTATTTGTAGAATTGTACGATTTTTAGTTTTTGACTATAATGGTAACAGACAGATGAGAAAACATTCAAATTATATATAAAAAAATATATATAATGTGGGATTAGTTTAATTATATTCAGGAATACATAAAAAATAATATATAAATTAATATATTACCTGATTTAAACTAATTCGCTCGAATATTTGATTCTGAAGCACGGATTCTGTTAAGAATTTGGTTGCATGGCGCAACGTAAAAAAGATGGTTAAGTTTCCCAAAGTATATATATATATATATATTTAGTCAAACTTTCACTTTTTTTTAATTTATTCGTGTATGCGGTAAATTTGTTGTGTGTGATATGCCAGTATAGTACATAATAATCAATTAATTTTAATAGGAAATTTAACAACAATAAATTGCAAAAAATCTATCCAAACATGTTAAATGGAATAATTGTTAAAAATGACATAGATTTATCTTTTAATTACATCCAAGATGTCACCCAAGAAGCATTCAAAAATATTCAATGTTCAAATATGTAAAAATACAAATTTTTTTAAATAAAAAAAAAATTAGAAATTTAAATGATAACCAAATATACACAATAGGAAAAAGAGCATTCTACAACATAAAAGTAGATACAATTATTTTAAAAAACAATCCATTAAATTCAATATATGAGTCTGCATTTGAAAATTCAATTTTAAAGTAATTATACAATAATCATGAAAATAATAATGAATTAATAGATTATTAAATTTGAAGAATCTGAAAATTGACAAAATCAAACAATTTGCATTTAAAAATTCAAAAATTGAAAAACAATTGGATTTGAGTTATAATAAAATCCAAAAAATTGAAAACAACGTTTTTGATAATATTGTTGTTAAAAATTTGTTTGATACTACTATGTTCGGTAATATACTAATTTTAGATTTTTGGATAATAACAACTTAAAAAGTATACAAACACCGATATTCAACGACATGTCAAAAATAACAAATAAATTGACATTTAATAATAACGAATTGAATTATTTATGTAATTTATGCTTTGGGGAACTAAAAGTCAAGTCAATATATTTAAACAAAAACTATCTGTGGCGCATACCAAAAGTATCCATGTATAATGTCCATGTGGAAAATTTATATCTGAATGAAAATCATATTTCAAAAATCATTCAATCTACGTTTAATCCATTGATTCATTCTAACATTTTAAATTTATATTTGGAAAATAATCGAATTTCTTTTATTGACGAATTTTCGTTTAAAGAATTAAAAAATTTAAATTCACTTGATTTATCTCATAATCAAATTACTTTTCTACATCAAAATGCGTTTAATGGTTTAAATTCACTTAAATCTTTAAACTTTGAATACAATGCAATAGAATATTTACCAAATATCAATTTTATAAAAAATTTAAACTCGCTACAGTTAAATAATAATAAAATTATATCCTTTTATCCTAATGGACTACCCTCTAAAATTAAAAAGTTTGATTTGAAAAATAATAAAATTCAATGTGACTGTGCCTTATATCAAACATTTCAGGTACATTATATTTACATTTTGTATATTCAATTTTAATGTATTTTATTTTATTCAATTTTATTTTTGAATACAGTAACAAATCTTTCAGAATTATAAAGATGTAAATTTGAAATGTCAAGAATATTCTAAAAAAATTGTATCAACTACTGAGCCCAAACTATTCAATTTATATGCCTCTCAATTTTTGTGTAATGGACTTGATTTATCAATAGAAAAAGTGGAAATAGGAACAATTATATTGAAATGGAAAAATGATGATTTAATTTTCCCAAACTCTCCCAGTAACAGCCCACTTTATACTTTTTCTAGGTTTTTTTTTTTAAATTTTGTTTATATACTTTTTAGAAAATACACTGCAACTTGTTTAGCTAAAAATCAAATAATTTTAGAAAAAATTATTCATGATAATTACTCGAAAAATTTCATTTATGTAGAATTCAACATAAATGTGATACCGGCTGTACAATATACATGTAGACTAAAATTAGATCTTGATAAATACAGTAGTGTTTCAAGTTTTCCTGTTTTTATCATTACGCCAAATTTAAAATATGGTATAGTTAATTATTATAGATAACATATTGTAAAATCTTATAATTGTCACAAAAATTGCTTTAATTACTCAAATATTCAAAAAATGTCTTATTTATTGAAATTAAAATATAAAGTTCAAATCAGTTGTATCATTTTAAATTTCATGTCAGAAATTTTACATCTCCACGGTCAAATCCCCAATTACCCCTTTTTCTTGAAAAATGAAAATAGTAATAAAATTCGTAGAATTTTAAAAAACACTTTAAGAATTCTAATAATGTTTTAAATCAATACAGTTTCGTAAATTTTATTATCTGAAATTTTTATATTAAAGCCAAAAATCACAATTACCCAAAATTTTGTAAAAAAATTAGTCTGATACAGTTTATTCAACATTAGTTAAATTAGATGAAAAATAGCGGAATAAGAATAATTTTTATTTAAATTCTAGAGCCATGAATTATTTAAAATTTTTTTGTTTTAAATAGTTATCAAATCAAAAAAAAAAAATAAAATCCAAAGTGCTTTATTGAGCGTCAAGGCATCACTTTGTAAGATTAAAAAATTTTGTGTGTGTTAACAAGAGATCACTGTATAAGTAGTAATTTTATTTTTAATTTTTGGACAATTTTCATTTTTTAAAAAAAGGGTAATTTGTGGTTTTGATGGTAAAAATACACTTCTTTAAAATTATGATTTTAAAAACTATCCTAGAATTTATTTTTGATAAAATTATAGGATAATTTTTATTTTTTAAAAAAAGGGTCTTTAAAAATTTAAATTTAAATTTTAATTTAAAAATCTGGTTGTAAGTGTGTAAAAATACATAAATAGAAATTTACTCCTAAAAAGAATAACTGTTGTTTCAAATCAATCACGCTAGCTTAATAAATAATTATTATAATATTTAGATAAAATAATAATACATTTTCAAAATTTCTAGTTGATGAAACAAAATCAAATGATAAAGACTACCTATTACCGTTATATATACACGATTTTAGCAAATCCTATTACCAATTTAGTGGAAATGGTGACAATTCGAATGAATACAATTTAGTTCAAAATGTTGATACTGTTGATTATAAACAAAATGTGTTTCATTCCTACGTTCGATCGAAACATTTAATACAAGATTATTGGTTCAGAAAGGAAGAAAATTTAAATTTTGAATTAAATAATCAAATTTTGAATTTAAAATTTAATACTCTCAATTATAATCGGTAAAATATTACTAAATTTATAATACGTGATATAACATTTTAATTTATTTTAGATATTACAGTGAAAATTTTTTTATTATTGATGGGATTGGATATAAACACGAAAATCAAATGGCATTTGATGGCAAATTTCGTAATTTTGGGTATAAACTAATTAATTTAAATTAAATTAAATAATTATATTATTAGCATGATTTACTAATAAACCATTAATAATAATATAGATTTACAGTAAAGTTGTATGGATATTTCCTTTATAATAATTTGGGGACTTTTGAAATTGGAGGTGGAGATGAACTTTTATTTTTCATACACGGAAAGAAACTCGCTTATTTGAATAAAAACCAATTTGATGAATGCATCAATGTTAATATTAGTACATCAGGTTTTTTTAAGTAATGTAAAATTCAAATATTCTATCTCTGTTCGCCATTTTGTAATCGACCTAATTGTAATTTTGGCATAATAGATAAAATTCTATCATAGAAAAATCACTAAATACTATCCATTTGTATTGGTAGATTTTCATGCCTTGGTCCACTCTCAATAAAGATATATTTTCCAAATTATTTATGTCGATATAGAGAATTTACGAACTATAAAATTGCGAATTGTCGAGATAAAATTGTGTTTAGATTCAGTGAAAGTAAAATATGGAAGTATATCCAGTGGAAAATGCGTAGTTGATGAAAATACCTTAAAAATAATAAATTTAGGATTAACAGTAATTGCTTCATTTCAATTTTTAGAAAAAAAAATTTAAAATATTTAAATTTTTAAATTTAGTCCAACTGCTACTACAAGTTTGAAATATTCGTCATTAATCGATATAAATGGAATAAAAGTGTGTTTTTATTAGAAACTAGAAATATTATTTTGAACGAAAAAATACTAAATATAAATGGAGATGGAGGTTTGATAAATTGTTCCACATTGGATGAAAATGTGGGTAAAAATTATGGCGTTACTGACTCCATTTCGGTAATTGATCAATACAAACCGTCGAGGAATGATATTTATAAAATTTCATTTTTATCGGGTAATCACATTGTGTATTTTTGTTTAACATTCAAAAAATAAAAAAACATGAATAATTTATATTATATTAGGTAACGAAGAAAATGTATTTGACATAAAACAAGATGACAATACATTACACGAATTAATCAAAAAATCCAAGAAAAACATTCCGACCAACTTTGTATTTATTAAAGACGCAAATAAGGACGTTATAAGTAATATTTAAAATTGATGCATATCCTTATTATACATTTAATAATATTAATAGTATAATATATTAATAGTTATATAGTAAAAGTTGCCAAAAATGTATGTCTGTCTGTAACAATCTGTGTAATCTGTGTAACAATCTCTTTAAAAAACTTACAATACCTGACATTTCAAAAACAAAACTCCTACGTCCGTTTTTTCCGGTGTATAAAATAAAATAAATATCAAATTGAACAATTTATACCTTCATGTTTAACACATTTTTTAAAATAATTCCTGATTTTTTTGACATTGTAGGAAGAATATTTAAATTTTCATTTTTAAAAAACGGGAGTAAATTTTGTTTTTGCCGGTAAAGATGCAAATTTCTGAGAGTGAAATATATCTTACTCGCTGTACCAGAAATAAATTTAATTAGAATTTGTGTTTTTAACTTTCTGAGACTGTCGCGACATGTCGGCTTAAGATAAAATATAAAACATTTTAATTTTTTTCACATACAATAAAATGTTCTTTTTTGATAATGATAAAATAGTTTAAAATAAAAAAAATTAATACTAAAATGATTTTTTAACCGTGAAGGCTTCACTTTGTCGATTGAAATTTTTTGTGTGTGTTAACTGGATACAGCTGGATCAACTGTAATATTTTTAAAAATTCTTGGACTATTTTAATTTTTTAAAAAAAGGGTAATCTGGAGTTTTTATTTGAAAATGCACTTTTTGAAGGTTGCGATTCATGATAATGCTTATGATTTTAATAACTTTCCAAGAATGTAGGTTATTTTTAATTTTTGGTTTAATTATTTTATTTTATTATTTTTATTTTATTAGTAAAAAATGGCAAATTGGGTTTATGCCGCTGAAGGATTCAATATAGGGAAATATAACTAGATGTAAACATGACATGCGAAAAACTGTATTAGAAATTGGTTTTATTAAATTACGACTTTTAGTTTTTTAAATAAACTGTGACACACACATAAACATTCAATTATATATATATTTTGCAGTGTGCATTAGACGCAAAAAAAAATAAAAAAAATTCTTAATTTTTATACTAATTTCGCGATTACCTATGAAAAATATCCAATTATCCACTCTTCGGTAAATACCCACAGGTTGGGAATCAATGACCTAGAGAAAAAATTTCAATATACGCTATAAATGACTGATAGTGTATTTTATATTATACACCAATATTTTTCAAAATTTTGAAATAATAAATAAAAAATAAAATGGAACGTTCAAAATTGTATTTGCAAATTACAAATTGTAATGCAGAAATATGGTTTCAGTTTACTGAAAGTTTTTGACTGAAATAAATTGATTCCTTCTTTTCGCAAATTTCGCAATTTCTGATTTTAATAAATTTTTTATCATTGATCGAATTTTTTTAAAGTTGATGCATTGCTCAACCCAGTGTCGAAACTACTGTACCCTGAGACTCCTCGTTGGGGACTTGACGAAATTCTTGTAAAATGATGGCATAATGTTTCCACATTGAGCACTAAAAAATGGGCGCCTAATTAACCATTTTTACTAAAAATCAAAATTTTATAACCCTTTAGGGAAAATTCCTATTTTACCAATCATAAAATGAAAAATCCAATTTTAGGTTTTTGATATTTATGATCTTTAGTAAAAATGGTTGGATTTTAATAAAAAGCATAATAAATGGACTTGTAATTAGTAAAAATTCTTTCAAAATTATTTCGCTGACAGTTTCTTTGGTTTGGGAAACGCTGATATTGTTCATTTAGAAAAAATCGTGAAAAACAGTGTTGAGTATTTTAGAATGTAATTAAGACTGATAACCAAATAGTACATTTTAAATTTGTTCAAAAACAACACTAGTGAACGACTTAATACATAAATAGAATATATAATAAAAAATGTAGTATGAATAGTAGGGGTGTGAATTTTTTCACTTTTTTGCGAAAATACAAAAGTTCCACTCCATACGTGGAAGATGGGGTTGAATGATACACAATTATCAAAAAATTATATAAAAAGGATTAAAAAAAACTCTGGGTCAAAGCACTTCAAAATATGAATAATGAGCAAAATTTAATTTATTTTGTATAGTAAATTTTATAGTAATAATTATTTCCATAACAATTAATTTTTAATTTATATTTTTTTTTAAATATTCAGTTTTCTCATTGGAATCGGTTTTTTTTAACAGTTGAGAGGTAAGATTGGGTGCAAATTGAATATTTTCAAAATTTTCATATTGTGGAAGGATGCACTTTTGATATAAAAATTTGTTCACACCCCTAATGAATAGTATTGAATTGTAATATATTTATAATTTTACTATAGTTTGTGAAAGCGGGATTTATACTGGAGGAATACCAATAGACAAAACAAGTTTCGAAATATTATCCATTTCTTTTCCGATAAACAATGTTCGAGTCATAATTAAAAATAATTTGGATTATGAGGCACATAAATATATACATTTATATATACAATGTACTGTTAATAATAAAATTGGAATCTTTTTGGTGCAAGTAATAAAGAAAATATATTACAATGATATTGTTTTAGATTAAAATACAAGATTCAAATGACAATTGCCCTACGATGCTGATTCAATATAATGAAAATGTTGTATCCAAGAGTAGAAGGTCTTTGGACTTGTCTTACATTGCTAAAATTACTATTGATGATAAAGATGAGGGAATAAATAAAAAAACTAAGTTTCATTTGCATGCCATAAATACTGTGTAACTTTTTAAAGATAAATGAACAAATTGTAAATTTAGTCCAAATATCAATACGCAGTATAATCCAGATACAAATTATGACAGTTTAATAAGAGATAAAACCAATGTTATTGTAACAATACTAGGTGTTGATGAAGGCACTCCACCGTTAGCTACAAAACTTGATGTTGAATATTCCATGGGAAATACATGTTTACTGTCTCATAATTTCCAAGAAATACCTCTCAAAGTCGATATTGATCAAAATTTTGGCTATATAAACATTCTATCACCCGGATATTATTTACAAAATGGTAAATAATTATTATTACTAAAAGTGAAAAAGATAATTTTAACGATTACTTAAAATTTTCCACACTTTTAATAATATGACAGTATTTACTTTTTTAAAATGTTATAGAAAAAATAAAACAAATTGGAATGGAGCATGGTTGGATTTTAGATAAACAAATCAAAGCATCTAGTAATAAAGAAAGAAATGAAGCAACCAGATCACGTTTAAATGAAGCTTATGGTTAAAATTTATAATTTACATGCATATACAGAATTAATAGATCCTATTCTACTTAGCGGCTCTGGTTGGGTTCCCTTTAAATCTGATCCAGGAGAATGGATTAAACTTTCTTTGAAGAATGTATACAATTTTCATGCTCTATTGATCCAAGGAAATGGAAACAATCCATACTGGGTAACTAAATTTAAGATTGCTTACAGAAATACGAAATCTATCGATAATGAGTTTGTATTTTATTATTTCACGTCAAATAATATCATTACCAACATTTTAAATGGCAATATTGATCAATCCACCGTCGTAAAAATAGATTTTAAACCAATCATCATTACAGATACAATTTTGATTTATCCTATTGAATGGGAAAAGGAAATTAGTATTAGATTTGATTACATTGGAATTTCAATGGAGGAACTGAATTATTGTATTATCATAATTATGTCTATTAATTTTAATTGTGTAGATAGAGAAACATGTATTAGATGTGAGACTACGTATTATTGTCATGGTGATGGGTCTATCAATGAATGTGCACGATGTAGTAGTGATATTACATGCACTAAAGATTCGTATGAACATTCATTTGGAAGTTATGGTCAATGCACTTCTTGTTTGAACGGATATGTATAATTACTAGAGATTTTGTATAATCAAATTTAGTTTTGTCAAAAAGGAAGAGCCAAAATATGTCCATTAAATTTTCACACCAATTGTAATTCATTACTAGGTTGTACAAAACCATGCAAAAAATGTGGTAGCGATATAATATGTAATAATGGAGAAATTATAAATTGTTCGTTTACTAAAACCGATTCTGACTCAAAATGTACCCTTTGCATTGATTCTGCTGAAAAAAAATGTCCCTGTCTCGATTTTCCTTGTTATGATGGTAGTTGCCAAATATATAACAGTTACAACAAAAAATGTGTTGAGTGTCCTATAGGAATGCATGCAATTAATCAAATATGTGTGGATATAGACGAGGTATTCATACTAGATTTTAAAATGCCGGTTCCATGTATTTACATTTTTTGTAGTTCAAATCAAGAGTTTCAATCGTTATTTATTTATCTTATTTAGAATTTTATTATACATGTAGTACTAATTAAAAATTTTTAACTACTATGAAATTGTAAAAAAACCGGAAAAAATATTTTTTCAGTTGGAGTAAGAACAAAACAGTATGGGTGAAGGGATGGTGAACTAATTATGTTAAATTTTACTGTTGCGGTCTGCAAAAGTTGTAAAATTAATTTTTGGCCCTCACTCCCCATTTGTTTGAACCACCTTGATATAGGTAATAAGATAATTAAATGGCTTTATCTTTTTAATATATTTAGACAATTTTAATTTTAATGGTTGATTTTATGGATGTATTTGAACATGTCAAATATTAAGAGATGCAAATGTTGTGTATGTTGTTAATGTATTTATGCAACTACGCTGAAGGGTTTAGAAAAAATATAAAATCAGAGTAAATCAAATGACGGTCCGCGAAATAATTATAAAATTTTTTTTAATGTTGCCTAGTAATTTTATTTTAATGGTCTATGATAAATTTCATAATTTATTACTGGTCCGCCGTGAAAAAAGTGTGGGAATCTCTGATTTATATTATTACTATTATTTTTTTATTATTTTATTTATATTAATTAATATTAATGTTAATTTTATTTTTTTAAATAATTTCTTAAATCTGATGTAACTTCTCTCTCAGTAATAGGTTTATAGTTAGTGTTTCGCTGACACACCGTTTGAGAAACATTGTTGTAATGAATCATCATTTTATAATTAAAAATTTTGAATAACACCATTTAGTGCAAAATTCCAAACATATGCTGGAACAATCGTTGTATTAATCGAAACTCTGGATTCCAGTGTTTAGCATGCCCGTATGGGTATAGGGGGACTTATAGAGACGGCGTAGATATCCAACAAAGTAGAATTTTCATGCATGGGAATACTATCAAACTTGAACAACTTGGATTGAACCAAGAATGCAATGATATTAATGAATGCAAAGAAGATGTAAACGCTTGCCCATCTTATACTATCTGTCAAAACGAACCTGTAATATTATTAATTTATTTATTAATTTTAAATTAGAATTTTAAAAAATATTCGAAAACTAAATGTGTTGATTTAAAATTTATACAAGAAAAATTAAAAAAACAAAACATTTTGAAATGTTTATATTAAATTTTTTCAAATACCGGTAAGCAGACCAGGACTGGTCAGTTAAAAATATTTACCAATTACAAGTGAATTTATTATGTTTTTTTTTAAATTTTTTTAATGTTGCCTAGAAATTCCTCTTTGATGATCCGAGATAAATATTGTAATTTATTACCGGTCCGCCGTGAAAAAAGTGTAGCAACCCCTGGTTTATATGTATAGTAGGGTGATAACTTTTTGATTAAATAGAAAAGAAATTAATATTAGGCATAAATATTATTATTAATTTCATTTGAAGTAATTACTTACAATTTATTATTAGATTATAATTGTTAATTATAATTTATGAACTACATCGTAGGGTGGATTCAACTGTTTAAAATGCAAAGAAGGGTACATTTTTAACGAATGTAAAGAATGCGTCCCAAAAAATTTTTGTATTTCGAATAAAATTTGCCATTCTCAATCTACTTGTGTTTATGGTGGTCCAGGAATATTTATGTGCAACGTAACTACACGAATTTAGATATTTACTTAGTATTTAGTGTAACGTTGGATTTGCTGGTGATGGATTTTATTGTGGTAAAGACAGTGACTTAGATGAAATCCCTGATGATAACTTAATTTGTTTCCTGGACAAAGTTTGTTTCAAGGTATAATAATCCCTACTTATATAAAGTTAATTAAAAATGTATGTTTTTTACTTATTTGTCTGTTACCATATATATAAGAAATTAAATGTTAATATATAATGTATAGTTATAATGTATATATAATATAATGGTATAGTTGTAAGAATAATCATTTATAATACAGTTTTTCGACGGCGATGTTTTATCGAAAATTTCATTTTCTCAAATTGAGTCCTTCAATGCCAAAAACCCCAAATTACCCTTTTTTAAAAAATAAAAATAGTCCTAGAATTTTAAACAAAATTACAGATGATACAGCTTATTCTAGTTGATATAGATACAAAATTTCAACCCCAGTAATCTACGCATTCTTCGTGAAAAATAAATTTTAATATATTATCAACCAATATTTTTTAAATGTTTGGATTAACATTAAAAATTAAAATGTAAATATCATCTTACAATTTCAAAAAAAATTTAAATTGAACGTCTCTGTAACGAGATGTGACAGTGAGAATGTAACAATCTCTATATTTACAATTAAGAGATATGGTTTGAAATCTCATAAATTGATTCCTTCGGGTTTTTCATTACTACGTAATTTTTCATTTTTAAAAAGTTTAAAATGACTTTGTATCAAAAAGTTTGTACTACAAATTCGAAAACTGACAGAGATCAACATCTCCTGCGAAAAACTTTATTAGAAATTGAATTTTTTAAATTCTAAGAGTGTCCATTTTTTAAATTTTATTTAAATTATATGAATTTATTTTATGGTAGAATTAAAAAAATTCACCCTCGGCAGAGCCAAGTGCTATTTGTACGAAGTAGATAACATTCAACCTAGTTAATATATTATATATATTATATATAATATTGATGAGTTTCTAAGCAAATTAATTCTACATTTCAAATACTATTTAGGATAATGCCATTCATGTCCCTAATTCTGGACAAGAAGACACGGATAATGATGGAATTGGCGATGTTGACGATGATGATATAGATAATGATGGAATATTAAATAATTATGTGTGTTTTATTAATTTAAATACTATTAATGCATACTTTTTCTTTTTTATATTAAATTTAGGATAATTGCATTTTTATTTCAAATTTTTTACAAAAGAACAAAGACAAGGATTATTTTGGAAATGTCTGTGACAAGTGTGCTTCCAAAGCGTCAGTTATTAATACTGACTTTGATTCTGACAATATTGGTGATGTTTGTGATAAAGATGCCGATAATGATGGTTATTATAGATTTATATTATAAGATAGTATAGATATTGGAACATCATTATAAATTACTCAATATAAGCACATTCTAAATATATTCATTTAAATTTTGCAGGTATCAATAACACACAGGATAATTGTGTTTATCATTCCAATAAAGATCAATTAGACCAAGATGGAGATGGTGTTGGTGATGTCTGTGATAATTGTCCTGAAATTAAAAATTCAAAGCAAACAGATCATAACTTCAATTTTATTGGGGACTCATGTGATGATTTGTCTAACCTGTTTAAACTCGATAGGTATACCCTAAATTATATAAAATTGAATGACAGTATATTTATCTACAGCTGACCTATCAATGTTAGAGAGTATTTCATGAGAAGCAACTACACCACGGATGGGCAACTTTCTGTAATAGCGGGCCGGAAAAATAAATTTTAAGAATTTTTGGTTTGAATATATTTATTTTATAAATTTTTATTATACAAAATAAAATTTAGTTTTTATGACAAATGTCATTATATCGTTAAGTTTCATATTTTTCCACATAATGCTTCTTGATGAATTATACAATGAAAGTTTTTTAGAGAAATTGAAATGGGTTCATTTTTTAAATGTTCTTGCATTAAATTTACAATTCCTTTTTTTGAG
Organism: Intoshia linei; assembly: GCA_001642005.1. Classification (NCBI taxonomy): domain Eukaryota; kingdom Metazoa; phylum Orthonectida; family Rhopaluridae; genus Intoshia; species Intoshia linei. Next base: position 5 of record LWCA01000862.1, on the reverse strand, counting down.
CCTAT
>LWCA01001088.1:0-12304 GCA_001642005.1 Intoshia linei | reverse complement strand
CCCGGTGAAAAATAATTTTTAATATATTATCAACTAATTTTTTCAAATATTTCGTAAAAATTTTTTTAAAAATTGAAAATGTAAATATTGATCCTACAATTTCAAAAAAAATGTGCATAAAAAAAGGCTGTAGACCAAATGCATTTGGGAGCCTCTGGTGTAGACGTTTTAATTTTAAAAACTTTTTATAGGGTATACAATTTCCATCTGCTCCGTTGTCACTGCTAACTCTCCACAGCCCTGATTGTATAACCCGGTTATGTGGACCTATTTCCTCTCAATGGTTCTGAGAATGTGTCCCATACTGGTACATAATTATTTAAAAAATATTTACTTATAGTATAAAATTTATAAAATGAGGATTAATTAATATTTATTAGATGTTGAATATTGATGGTTTGAAATCTGCTTCAGAATTTTTTCAAAAATCATTGGACTTAGAAAGGAAGGTAAATGACTCACTATTGAATTTACACAAAATTGCCAGCGAAAATAATGACCCACAATGTTGTGACTTTTTAGAAACTGAATTTTTGGATGAACAAATTAAATCTATCAATCAAATTGGTCACTATCTAACCAAACTTGAACTTGTTGGTGATAAATTAGGGCTGTATGTATTTGATAAAGAGGAATTTGAAACTAAAGATTAAAATAATAAATAAAATAATATTTAACCGTTATGTAAAAATTTTTAAACATATCGAAATTCTACTAAATTTTAGTCTAAAATGTGCTAGAAAATGCTAAAATATCATAAAACCATATTTTAAAGTTTGGTGAAAACACCAGAGTTCCTTAAGAATGCTCCCAAATAACACTATTCAGAACTTACTGTTGTATAAAAGTAGATGTATCATTGCTTTTTTAATTTTTCTATTCAATTTTATGTAATACAAATTAAGGTTAGACATTGTTATTCCAAAAATTTGTAGTATTCGTCAAATAAGTATAATTTGAAGTAATGTGTGTTGTATGATAAAATAGATTGTTTTTAACCTCTACACCAAACGTTGAAGAGGAGATCACTCCATTTTCGACTTGTATTGTATTGTTTATGTTTTGCATATTTGAACATATTGGTTGATGTTGAAAATTCATTGGTGTACCATTGAAATGTATTCCATTTGCATACGTTTTGTTATTGTTTATTCTAAAAGGTATGTTTAAAATAATCAAATTCTAACACTATTTAAAAAAAGGGTAAACTGTGGTTTTGATTGTCAAAATACACTTTTTTGAGATTGTGATTGATAATAATACTTGATTTTAAAAACTATCCCAGAATTTATATTACAAAAATTTTAGGATATTTTTTTAACAATGGGTCATTTGGGGTTGTGACATGAAAATTTCGTTTATGAGACTGAGATTTAATACATTGTTAATGATTTTATGTTTTAAAATAAAGGTTAAATTGTGTTTTAAATCTGAAGGACTTAATTTCTGAAAATAAAGAAACACTGTATTACAAATTGGATTTTTTTAATTCTACGACAGTTAATTTTTTAACAAACAGGAACACACATAGGCATTCAATTTTATAGAAAAGTTGATAACTAGGATAAACTAAAAACGTTTTCCATAGAATTTAGGCCATATACAGAACTAATTTGAACAAATTAAAAAAGTATACCGCAAGCAGAGCCGACCCTACCACGTTCAAGGCCACCGAAAATGAAAATAGGCCCTACAAATATTATAAAACGAATTGTAGTGATATAACCACTCTTCCAGGCTCTTGATTTGACAAACAAAATAGTTGTGATATTCAAAAATATAATTTAATGATATATTCGGAAACATGATGTTCTCTGATGAGGGTTACAAGAATGGTAGGTTCGGCACTGACCGTAATAGAGGAATAAGCAGAAAAAAATTGAGAACTACTGATCGGTATTGTGATATCACAATTTGTGATACTTGTAATAATTTTATAAAATAACTGTGTCTGTCCAGATTCATTTCTATATGAACATGTTTGTTGATTAAATTTATTGGTATCTTTGAAATAGCAATCGGAATGCATATACGTGTACTTTCTATTTTTATGTTCTCGCAGCATTTTATTTTTCTGACGTTGATTTTTGAACCAATTGTTAACTTGATTAAATGATAAATTAGTCATTTTCGATAATGCGTTCTTTTCGGTTGAAGATGGATAACTAAAAAACCTTAATATGAAAAGATAAATAAATAACTACTATATATATAACTAACAATATTTCTAATCGATGTACTTTTATCGGTAGTACTTATTTAGATCAAACATTTTATTTAGGTTATAATATACAAAAGATATGACGATAAATATAAAATTTTTACAATTATTATAATCTTATGATCAACACTGTATATGTGGCCCATTATTATTGCGAAATACGATTAAGAAAAAATCTTTCCTCGTCTCGAAATTTTCATATTCCAAGTAATTATCTCACTCATTATCAAGGCCGTTAACGGCCATATGACCGACCCAATAATTATGGTCAAATATAAAAAAAATTATTGGTAGAATGACACAATTTGTTTAATTATGCAGATAACGCTGATTAAAAATTTTTTCTAAACACTAACTAAATTACTGAATTTAGTGGATTAATTTAACATTTATCCCTAAAAAAATTTTATGAAAAATATTTTTCGTTTAAAAAACAAATATTTTGGACATTTGGATTTTCAATTTATAAGAAAATATCCTTGAGGAACTCAATTACTTTTTAGTAGTTCTTTTATAGCTTATATACAACTATTTTTCTGTCTATTTGTTACCGTTTATTTCAATAGCTAAGAGTTCTAGAATTTTAACATTCACAAATTCTAAGTGAAATTTTTCTGGACGAGAACGTAAGACAAAATCAATCTCTAAAAATAACATCTTCCCGGTCAAAACTCCAAATCACTCTTATTTATAAAATCAAAAGTTATAGGATTTAAAAAAATATGCCCGAAATATGTTTTTAAATGTGCTGAATCCTTTATTTATTGATAAATGTTTTTTACTTATTGAAAAGTGTTACTGAATATATTTTATTACATTATAACTGCAGGTTTTTTCATTTTTATTTTGTTATAAAATTTTATGTATGATGATTTTTAGGGTTGTACTGTTTTTACTTTATTTTTAAGATAATACACTTATCTTTAATAAATTAAAAAAATGGCATCATCAAATTGTTTCTTAAACATTTTACATTAAAATTTAGACAAATGTTAACAAAATGAAATTAATTGTGAATAATTTTATATAAATGTCATTTGATATGAATGGAATGGTTCCAATAGAGATCTAGGTGGGTACATGGCGGAGTCACCCCCTGCCGTGACAAATGTGCCCTTAAAATATTTTAATTTGACTATTGTCAAAATTGAACATTGTGAAAAATTAAAAAATTTTTTATACGACTCATTGTTTACGTTTTATCAATATAAATTATCATTTATCATTAATCTATGTATTATTTTGTATGCTATTAACATCAGTTTAAGTTAAATTATCGGGTTTAACGTTGTTCATGATCGAAAGAGAATTTGCCGAAAATGTCGATTTTGATGCAATTGAAAACTCAACAGTGGAATGTTCAACATTGAAAAATTTAGTAGAAAGAAAACTAGAAAAAAAATATAAAAATTCCAATTTAAATATTATATGCGTTTGGCCCTTTGGCTGAAAATCCTAGATCCGTCACTGATCGGTTTACTGTGAAATAAGTTTGAAAATCATTCCAAAATACATAATAGAAAAAACATAATAAAATTAGTGCAGGTATTTAAAATTTTATTTTTTGCGGTATTCATATTTTTTATGACTATTTTATAGGATTATAGGATTTTTTTAAGATCATACATTCATTGTCTAATAAACTAAGAAATTGGTCTCAAATGTAAGAAATCGGTTGTAATGTAAAAAGTCGGCCCTCGGCAGAGCTAGCTGCTATTTGTATCAAATACGTAACAGTAGACCCGGGTCAAATGAACTGTAGGCCCTAAACATTTTTTTTAAAAATGGAACGTCCATACATTGTTTAATCTATAGTTTATTACGTAAAAATTGAAAATAACAGTTGTAAATCGCATTTTTCATCATAATTTTGACATAATTAAGAATTTTTATAACATTACCTATTTATAAATTAAAATATTAGGCCCCTCATGATTGTAGACCGGACCATATGGTCCCCTAGCCCCTCTCCACGGCCCTGAGTAACAGTCACACTAGCAATTGTATATAATTAATAAAAGAATAAAATATTCACAACCCTGGTATCCAGCCACACATTAACTATAAATAAATTAAGATAAATTTAAAATATACGCATTTTCTTGATAAAAGTTAATTAGAATACGTCTCGATCTTTCCTTCACATGGTATATTGTTTGATCTCCATCTGAAATTGTACAAGGAGGCGGATTTTTTTTTCGTACTCTATATCTTTGAACTGGTCCCAATTCAATGTTTCTAATGTATTAAAAATTAATAAAAAATTATTAAAAAAACTTATTAAATTTTTTGACCTGGTCGTAGCGTAAATAGTATAATGTGAATCGTACCACAATTTTTCCAAGAAATTGTGATATTTGACATCAAAAGTGTTGTTTTTTATTAAGAAAAACAATTCGTCAAATTTTTTTGAAAGGTATAAATTATGGATATGTGATATTAAACAACATGACTCATTATCATTCATGTCAATTTTATAATTAAACAGTAATATGATAATATTATAATGACATAATTGTGTCATTAGATTTTTCTCATTTGTATCTCGATTGTTTTAAACTGGGCTATTCATTGTTTTAGAATAATTACAGATGCAATTTAATTATTTCAATTTACATTGATGGATAATTGGTTGATATATCAAATTATTCCGCCTACTAATATCTATTCTGTATTTTGTGAAAATATACATATACGCAATTTTTAAAAGTAAAATTAATTATTTAAATTTTGTTATTTGAGCAGATATTATATTTCATCTTTTTTGTGTAATCAGGAATTGTTCAGTCTAATTTTCGTGCGAAATTAACAATTTATATTACAAGGTTACTGTAAATTTCATACCAAAACATGAAAGTACATGATGATCCAATTTGGGTCATTAAGTTTATGTTTTATACTACGCATTTAAATTTTAACGTTTAAAATATGTAAAATTAAATAATTTAAAAAAATTGATTTAATTTTGTCTATGTACCAGCCATCTGAATAACTGGACAAATTAGTCTATACATATTAAATGTATTAAATGTTTGATCAAGTTGCCATACGGCAGTATGACACCCACTCTTAAAACTGTTATTTACAAATTTTTTAATTAAACATTGAGTAATATTTTCATTTTTTTGAGTTTTCCTTCAAAAATGTGAAATGGCTTTTCTCAGTAAATTATGGTAAAAACATTATAAAAAAGTTGATTTTTTCTTGTTGGTAGATTTTTTACTCTTACAATCCAAATGACACTATAGTGAACGGTATTGGTATAAGGTGTAAGCAATTATCGTAAAATCAAGGTTCCAATAAATTAATATAAAAAGTGCTCTAACCCTGTTTTATCATACAATATATGTCACGTTTTAGAAAAATTTTGTAGTTATATCGTTTCCATTTTATAATCTACGAATTCACTAATAATGTTTATTTTAACACTTTTATTGTCTGGAATTTATGTTTTAATTTAAACTTATATAATTTTTAAATTACCTATGTAAAAATGTATGAAAATAAAAGAATAAAGTTTTTCAAAATTATGCAGCGTATAGTATAGAATACACAGACAGTGAAAGGGTTAAAATACAATTGGTAACATATAATTCATTAATCGTTCGAATTATGGTAAAGACGGCACAGACAAAAACGGCACACATTTATAATTACGTATTTATCATATCTAATCTAAATTTTAAATGTAAAATAAAATGTTAAATTGTAAAATTTTTTTTATAACGGTAAATTGTTACTTATATAAAGTAATTTAGTTAAAAATGTACGTCTGTCTGTTTATGTTCATTTAATAAAGTAAAATGAGTCGAGTTTTAAAAATTTCATATTTCCAATTACAATATTTATTTACTATTTCTAGGTATAATTCCGTGTTTATTGTGGATTCAAAAATAATAGGACATACGATACGATATTTAGAAATGGCGCACGAGACCCCGATTTAATTTGACCTATTCAACCTAATTCAACCAGAAAAATTCTATTTTAGCAAGCTCTTCCGGAAAAAATATTCAATGTGCATACAAAATTCTTTGGTACTTTATATATTTGATATAAAAATTTGTAATATGTAATAAAATAATATAATGGAGACTTTATTATTCGCCATGTTTAGTCAAGATTTTCCATGCCTTATTTCCCTCATAATAAGGGCATCATTAATAAAATAAATTACTCAAAATGGTTTAAACTACTATCACGATATCACGTATATGGAAAATTTCTTTTATAAAATTATATAATTATGCTTGTATTTTTAATTAAAAATTAAATTATTAAGACTATCCCAGTTAAAAATATATGTATATATAATTTTGAGATTTGAACTTGCGAGCCCACGGTTGCCCGTAACCATTGACATTTGTAATTGTAAAACAGATTTATCCGCCAATTTCAGATACAATGAATTATATTTTGTCTTTATCTATTATAATAATTAGAAATCATAATACTTATTAATTTACTGATGTATAAAATTAATGAAAATCTTTAATAAAGGAGAATTATCATTATCAGAATTTAGCGTGTTAAATTACATCAACAAAATAGTTATAATAATGATTATTATATGGTTTATGTGTATTGACAACACCAATATCCAGTGAATTGTTAAAACTAGTGAAATATGATTATAAATATTATTGAAAGTAATGGGCGTACTGGCAAGCTATCTTAATGAAAGTTTGTTGATCCCTAAATGAAACGAATCAAAATAATATAAAAATAATAAAGATTAAGCAAAAACATTTATTGAAATTATTCTAGAAAATTATGATTAGAGTTTGTTGTAAATGGTAAATTTTCATGGTTTAAAACATTGTAATTGACGGAATTTGAATCAATAACCGAGGTGTGAGTATAATTGCTTTGAATAAAGCAAACATTTTGATTAAAAACATATCTTGAAGGTGAACAGGTTTGGTTTAGTACAGGTTGGTTGTAAATAACATTTTGTGGGTTTTTTCCTATATACGTTTGTTGATTTCTTTCAAAATTACATAAATTCGCGTTTGGTGTTTCATATGAATTGGAATATAAACCATCCGAATTAGGATGATTATAAATCTGATGGAAAAGTGTTATTGGTGCTGCTGGTGTTGTTGCACGTGAATAAACACATGGATTCAGATGATTTAGTGGTTGTGTAACGTTGTGATTTATATTATAAAGGGGGTTTAGATATTTATTGTAACTGTTATAATTTCGTTTAACTTCTGTATTTGAAAATGTATTATACATTCCGTTATCATACATTCTAAAATAATTTAATTTAATTGTACATATAAAATGACAGTTTTACTGGATAAATAAAGAATTACAGTAAAATTATGACAATCAGATGTAACTAACATATGAATTACAGATGTATTATTAATTATTCAATTACTTTTCGACACACAACAATTTTATTTTTTATTCAAGTTTTTCACATTATACTAATTTCGCCATGTAAATTTTTCCATTTGTCGCATATGGAATCAAATTTCAAAATATATAATTATTCAACGATTAAGAAAGGTTTGTTAAATGTTAGGGTCACCTTAAAAGGTAGTTGCATTGTTTTTAACTAGGTTGAATGGAATTTTTTAATTTTTAGAGTATATTATTGAATTAATTTTAATACCATATTCCGGGATCTTTTATATATGATTTATTTATAACTTTTTCACAATTCCATGTCCTTACTTTTATAATATTGAATATCTGTCTATTAAAAAGATTAGCTCAAAAACGTGCTAAAAGGTATATGGTTCTGTTTAGAATATCATTAAATAATTTATAATTAAATTCAATATATAATGGATATATAAAAATAAAAACATAACAAATACATCGTACAATGTACATTGTTTTTAAGTATTGTACATTTTAGTAATTTTTTTTAATTATTTTTTGGATGGTTTTTTAATTAATTACAATGTACTAATTATAATCGAATTATCGTACGATTGAAACCAAAAATGTAGTCGTTCAAATGCTACGTTTTATAAAAATATTGCTTTTTTAGTTAATGAAATATAGTTGTGTAAACCCAGGGTCCTTCAAATTTACAAAAACGGTATATCTCAAAAACTGTGTATGATTACAAAAAATATAATTTTTGACACTTTTTTCGTATCGATTGATTAAGATACACATCAAACTCAGTAAATTCCCTATCAAATACGCATATTACCATTATATTACCAGATAGAATCTACAGTATTCTCTCTAATTCACCAATGCTGTGAATAACAACTTTTTACTTGACATACTTTTGATACAGTAAATAATTTTACAACATATAAAGAAACAATAACCATATAAATCGCATATAATAATATTAATTTTTATTTTAAAAAATTTCATACCTTTGTCCCCCCTTGTTAATAAATTCAAATATATAAATTAACAATTGTAAATAAAATAAAATTTTCAAAAAAAATTATGGCGATATAAAAGATTGATGAACTACAAAACTGGAAAATTATAAATACAATACTGTCAATTTAATAAATAAAGTAAGAAAATGTTTATTTATTTACAATGTTAAAAAACATTTTCGTAAAAAAACTATATAAAAAAAGTTATACGTACCCTAAAAATTATTTTGCGCAGTGGCTGATTCTGTCATAACATAATAATAATATTAATAATTGTACTACATTAATTTACAACTTATAAAAATACTTTTCGTACTTTGGAAAATTTGGTACATTTTCATCATACTTTTGTTCTATAATTTTTTGAGGTGTATCAGATAAAAAATGAGAAAATTGTCCATAATGTTCTTTTTTATATTTTAATTGCATTCGATCTCTTTGACGTCTGTTTTTAAACCAATTGCTCACTTGAGTAAACGATAATTTTGTTTGTATTGATAAAGCTTTTTTATCGGTTGGGTTGGGGTATCTGGAATTAAACATTATAATGTAAATGACAATATAAATTTTAAATAATATATAAATTTAAATTTTCTAAACAATTTTGAAAAGGGGTAATTATTACTGAAGGGGTTACTGATATAATTCAAGCTGCCGTGAAATATCACGAAGAATTGGTCGAATTAAAAAATGATGAAACATCTTTAGTATTTTTCAAAGATGGCTACATAAAATGTAGAACAAAACATAATTGTTATTTTTAGTGTTCCCTTCAACATACCCTGTAGAATCTATGTTTAATTCAGCTGTAAATATACTCACTAAGAGGAACCGATAAAATATTGTTAATCGCGGAGACATTTGATTAAATTTGACCAAGTTGATATCGGATATAAAAATATTTCTTGGAATCATAAAGCTTAAGGTTCCCATTAATCAATTTATAAATAAAACAATCTCAAATATTATGTAATTTAAACTCTCGAAAATCTATACATTCAATTTAAAATTGCATTGTTTATTCATAAATACACTATTTTTTTTTAAATTTTTAGGGGCGTTAGCCTAAAAAAGGTGATTACCCTGTTATAGAGTATATTACCTGTCATTTTCGTAATATGACATCAAAATCCGTCTCGATTTTTGTTTAAAACAATAAATTGTTTCGTCTCCGTCCCATATACTGGTTGGTAAGGGATATTTTCTTCTTATTCTATATTTATCAACAGGACACAATGCTCGTTTTCTAAAAAAAATCTGATTTCATGAAATTTTTGTAATCAGTAATTATTGATTTGCCGTAATGAATCAGTAGTACCCGATCAGGCCTCGATAAAATGGTGGCAATTTTAAAAATTAATGTATAATAGTGGTCCCATTGTTCTTTGAATATAAAAAAAAACGTAACACTGAACACTGTTCAGTATTCAAAAATACCTATTCTCATTATGAGTGTTTCGTAAAGTTTCTGTAAGTACAATTTTCTAGGGGAATGCAAAATATTTCTTCTATTGATGTTAAAACATGACCATTTAAAAAATTTTTAGTCAATATAACATTTCAGTGGGTATTTCATTATCAGAATTTTGCATCTTCGCGATTAAAAACACATTTTTCCACCAAAATTTTTTAATTTATAAAATATTAAATTAAATTAAAAATGAAAACTAAGAATCGTAGATATCGATAGTACACTTTTTTGGTCATAAATTGTGAAATTATTAATTAAGTCAACCAAAGTTACAAAAAAAATATAATTTGACTCAATTCAAGAATCTAGGTTTCAATCTCAGAAATTAACCTCCTCGATTGTTCGAAATTCACCAAAAATTTGTCGTTTATATTGGATTGAACATAAATTTGGACTAGATAAATTCTTTGATCGCTATCCATAAAACTATGGAATATGATAATTCCATAATTTTGTATTTTATAGATAATTGGAAATCTCGATGGGTATTTAAATTTGAACGGTACAATATCTAAGATTATTGATTTAAAACATTATTAGAGCATATATATTGCTTATTGTGTTATAGGTGAAAAAGAAATGACAAGAAAAAGGGACTGGAAAGCATCTTTGATGATATTACGGCGAAAATAAAAAACTGACCGCTCAGGTTGAAATTTTTCAAGTCAATCCATCTACAAATAAAACTAGTCATCAAACCGTTATCAATATAGTTATGATATTCAAAAATATATTTTTTTTAATGCTCAATTTAGGAAAATGAGCCCCCATTTTACAAAAATTTCCAAAATAAAAATAAAAAAAGTATAAAACAAGAGTACTCTGGTAAGGTAGGTTCGGAATGACTGGTCAGTTTCCATCAAATTTTATATTTTTGCCAGAATCATTTGTCAATAATTTTAAGTGCAATTTTCTCATTAAAATTTAATGATTAAGGGTGGTTAAACGTGGCAAATACTGATATTTTCAATTTTTATTTTTTGTTAATCCGATAGAAATAAAAAATATAAATTTTTAGTACATTCGATTTGTCGTTATTATTTTATCTGATCCATAAATTAAAAAGTTTCAGCAGCGACGAGTATAAAATGATTAAATATATAAACCTGACCATTGACGTTTTTGCATAATGAGCATCATACCACAATTTTTGAAGTATAGTATGATGTTTACAATCAAAATTATTATTTTGAATCAATTCTTCAACTTTATCATATTCCTGTTTATGAAAGAATAGAAATGCTTTTGCCCGGAGAATAGATTGATATAAATAATAAATTTCTTGTCTGAGTTGTTGATTAGAACTTGGAATTAAAATGCTATTAATTTGACAATCATTGATATATTTTATCCATATTGATAATTTTTGCCAATCCTTTTTATGTTCCAAAAATTCGCATATACAAGTAATATTGCAGGGTGAATATAAAATTTTATTTTCATTATTTAATTCTTTAGTTTCACGGTTTGTAGATGAATCTTCAACTTGCGAGTTTGTTTTTTTTATATATTCATCTGTAATTAAATCTATTTCTAGGTTATCGTTAATCTTATTTTCAGTATTGAAGCTATAATTTAATATCTCGTCAGACATTATATACACAATTTTTAAAGATAATTTAATTTCAGTATATTTTTAATTTAAATACAACAACGCTAAATAATTTTTATTAAAATATGGGATGTACATTAAGACGTTCATGTCAGATTTATATGTTTTAATGAAAATTTGCGTCAATGTTAACATTATCACACAATGCAATTGGTTATGTGCAAACTATAATATATACTCCGCCCAATTCATTTCATTAATTTCGTTCATCGCTACTTAAGTATTATTTATGTGAAATGTAATATGCATAAACTACGTCGATAATTAGTCTATAATTCAAAAATTAAATAAAATCAAAACACAAAGAAAAATTGATCAATGTTGAAGACTGTTATTAGAAAATTTATATACGAGTTTGCCTTTCTCATGTACGTTAAAATTTTAAAAATGTATAATTAACATAACATGCATTAAAGTAGTGTGTCCATAAGTACTTATTTTAAAAAAAGTACGTATTTTTATAAGTACTAAATACGTACTCCATAAATACCATAGATAATTTTAGTCAATATTTTACTTGTAATTTTTCACTTTCTTAATAAAGTGAAGTTTTAATAAATTTAAATTTTATAAAAACACATTTTATATCGTTTAATTTGGATCACTTTAAATTTATTAATTAATAAAAATTAATT
>LWCA01001219.1:0-10909 GCA_001642005.1 Intoshia linei | reverse complement strand
AACTATAATATAAATTTAACAATTATAATATTATTTCTTATTTATTATGTATTTCAATTATTAAACCCACTTTACATGGACCGGAATTTTAGAACACAATGGTTAAACCACAGCTATATAAAATATAATGTCCAAAAATTTCATAATTGTATAAAAATGACAAAATTTTACCTCGTTGTTTTTATAATCCAAGCAAAATGAGGTAATGGTATATTTTATCTAAAAGTATTAAAATATAAAGTATAACAAGAAATACTTCATCAAAAACATTGGTAATTTTTAGATTTTCATAATTATATTGTTTTATACTATTTTCACATTCAGTCAACAAAAATTGACCATTCCGAGACAACTAAATAAAATAAAAAATTAAAATCAATTATTACCTGCAAATTCTGACCAGTGAATAATGGTTTTAATGCATTAACTTGAATGAAACTAGACATTAAAATAAATAAATACTTTACTTATATATAATTGACTGTCCGTTATGATTAATTTAGAAAATCAAGTCCTAGAATTAGAAAATTTTTCAAGATTGATACCGTATCGCAAATACTATTCTCAGAAATTGACATGTTCAATTGAAAACTCAGTTTATCATAGAAATTTCATAAAAATTAGTAAAAACCTAAACCTGCCAACACTATATTAAATACAGGAACTGAACCATGATATAACATTATTATATTTTTACGCACAAAAAAGACATTATAATATCAACCAATTTAAAATTTCGATTACATGTAGTACTTATACCTCTTATTGATTTTTAAATTATAATACATTTGAATATAAATAATTACTTTGAAATGGTTTTCATATATAAATTATAGATAATTGTGGAGCGATATTAAAAAATAAAATAAAATTTTTCAAAAATAAAGTTTAAAAATTTGATGTTTTAATTAAGAAATTGCAACAAAATAATTTAATTTACATGTTAACCTGATTGATGTCAAATTCAACCCTTACTGTGTATTTATTGAAAGAATTGGACGCAATTAAAGACGGGAGAAATTTTTATTGTGAATCTGTCAAAATTATAAAAAATGACATTAAATTTTTTATTGAGAATCACACAAATGATTCAATTTGTGTTACAATTGGTTACATTGATGAAATTAAAAGTTTTATAGATCAAAACTCAAAACAAAATGCAAAATTTAATTTAAAAATTCTACACGACGCAATCAAACTTTACAATGTAGTGTTACTTGTATTTTACTTTGAATCACATTGTCGCAAGGATCGTGAGTATGTTTATACGTTGTATTTTTATAGTCAACTCTGGTTGCATGACATGTCCAAGCAGAGCATAATTTACCATACCCTGCTCACCTCTTAGTGGATTCGATTAAATGTTTGCAAAATGGTCGTCAAATTTTTCAATATTATTTCTGTCAAATTCTGGAAGGTCTATATGAGGTGAAATTTGGTTAGGTGGCGGCATGCCTTATAGTTAAACCAAAAAAAATGGGCCCATTTTCATGTATCGCTAATGACAGATTGGGGTTGACTCCAAGGAGTATTTGACATTATGCGACTTTATTATTATTGTCTATTTTTTTAGATTTTCTAATCATGTTATACAGTTTTTGCAAAATGAAAAAAATTTTCTCATTAATCTTTGCAATCATTTTATAATTTTGTATTCAAATTTGGAAAATAATGAATTTGTTGAGAAAATGAACAGTTTAATTTGTGCATATTGGTATTTGCATGAAAAAATTTATTCTAGTGATACGTAAATTTTTTATTATTATAATTATAAATTTAATATTATTGTTGATCATTACCAAGAGCAGTGCACTGTAGTGTTTTTAATTTTAGCTTTTTATTATAAATTCAAAAAATTAAATATTTTCCTAATGAACTGGTGCACCGAGTAATGAAATGAGGATGATTGAGAATATGTAAAATTTATGATTAATATTTTTTTTAGAAAATTTAATATTCTCATTTATACAATTACTCAAACATTAAACTTCTTATCCCACAAAGAAATTAAAAAACAAAATGTATGGTTTATCGGGAGTTTGATGATTAAATTGATTAATTTTGGACATGCTGGTTTTTAATTTAATATTATATTGTGGTGTGGTATAGGGAATTTAAAAGCTGTGATGTTTTCAGGGATGGCTCATTTTCTGATAATAAAAAGAGGCACTGTTCTGATAATTTAAAAATTTCAATTTCTGCCATATGAAAATGTTGTGTAGACTAAATCAGCGTTTCCAACCTATTAACTTTTGTGAATTAGCTAAAGTTTTATAATATTTTGTAGAGCCGGTAAATTCGGTAATTAACCGTTTATATATTAAGGTTTACCGCCTTGGTTCTCACTAGTGAGTGCGGTTTTTCGGAAATGTTGAATAAAATTCGTTTTTTACTATTTATTAGAGTATAGCATAGGTAAAGCTTCGCGGATCCACGCCTTAGGTTCGGAAACCCTGGATTAAATAGATAATGCAAAAATTATTTGTGTTGTCTCAATATTTAAAAAAACAAATTTTGACTATAAATTCACCTTTAAAACGTTACTAAAAAGTACCCTAAATTCCTGAAAGTGACTAAATGGAAAATCAAAATATAAATATTTATTAGAACTCTTGATTGAAGAAATTTGGAATGATGAATATATAGATATACCATATTTAAAATGTGTTTTTGAATACATGTTTTCATTTATGAAAGTACGTACTTTGTCTATTTTCTTGAAGTGGACTATAAAATTTTCAAGGTAAGAATTTAATTTAATTCATTTTGTGTATTTTTTGTTACTTTTAATTTTTAGAGATGATGAAATATTTACAATTTTTCCAGATAATATTAATGATAATGAAAAAATTTTTTATTCTTTGAACAACATTTTACTTCAGTTTCATTTTGATGAGGTATTTTAATTTTTATAATTTTAATTTACTTATAACAGTGGTTTCCGATTCAAATAGTGTACGGACCCTCATTTCGAAATATTTATTTTTTTGGATACCATAGGAAACATGAAATTAGTAAAATCGTATTTTTCAAAACAATATATGTACAAGTGGATTTTTCTTATAAGGTTGATAAAAGGGAATTTTTAATTTCGTGTTTTGCTTTAGGAAGTTTTTGTTCATCAAATTCGGTAACATCGTATTACCAACAAAATATCTGTAAAAGTCGACTTTTCCCTCAGGGTTTGAATTGGTATATTTGATTACATTTTTAAATGGTAGGATTTTTTAAATAATAATGTAGCTGTCGTCTACGCTTTGGGATAAATTCCCAACATCTGACAACTCTAATAAATATTAAAAATAAACAAAATTTGATAAATTTTTTTTGCATTTTATTTGAATCTCGCGAACCCCACACATATTTGTAATTTGTAAAATTTTTAAAAAATTCACGAGTTAATAATTAAATGTTTAAAAATTTAACCTTATTAACCTTATAAAATTTATGATAATTTTTATGATTTTAAAATCTCGAACTCGTTTGATTTTCAAAAAGCGGAACAACAGGGGTTTTTGACCCGTAAGATGTGAAATTGGGAGGTTGAAATTTATCTTATTATATGTCCCGAAAAAAACTATACTTTTTTTAAATTCTCCAACTCGTTTGATTTCAAAAAGAAGGACAATTGATATATTTTTTTAAATTCTCCAACTCGTTTGCTCTTCAAAAAGAGAGACAACAGGGTTTGACCTGTAAGATGTAAAATTGGAGGTTGAAATTTATCTTAATATACGTCCCGAAAAAAACTGTAATTGAAATGTGGACTTTATAAAATTCTAAGACTGGTAGTTATTGAAATAAATTGGAACGCACACACATAAATATTGCGTAGCATATTAATTAAGGATAAATTCGAAATGGCTTTATAAAATAAATGAATAAATTTTATATTTTTTTTTAAATTCATAGGATATCATAAATTTCGTGTGGAGGATTTTTCTTTCGAATAATGAATAATGATATATTGAACGAAATTGAAATTTTTGTTGATTTAGACTCTGGGATCCATTTTGGCCTTGACCTTGACATGTTACTGAATATCATGAATCTTTTGTAGTTTTATATTTTCATTTATTTTATATTAGATTCGTGAAATTAAACGATGTTTACTATTGACTAAAAAGTTTGGTTGGTTTTCAAAGGTATGTTGTATTTATTTGTTAATGAGAATATTCTTAAACCCAACCATTTCTACTAAAATTAAAAATTTACCAACTCTTAAGGGAAAAATCCAGCTTTACTAACTTTTCAGGGAAAATTCCATAACTGTATATTATAGAAAATTTATAAAACTAGAACAATAATAAATACATTGTTCTTTGGATTTTCTTTTCATTTTCGTACTAACTTTACAAATTACTATTTTTTAAAGTGGAATATTTTTGATCTTTTATGAAATAGTTTAT
Organism: Intoshia linei; assembly: GCA_001642005.1. NCBI lineage: Eukaryota > Metazoa > Orthonectida > Rhopaluridae > Intoshia > Intoshia linei. The sequence continues at coordinate 6,500 of LWCA01001219.1, read as the reverse complement.
GTAATTTTATAAATCTTGCGTAATTATATATTTGTATAAATTCTTTTTCAATTACATAAGTATTTTTATGAAATACTCTGCAATTTGTTAAAACTGGATTTTTCATTTTATGTTTGGTAAAAGTGGGTTTTTCCTTTTAGGGTTAGTAAAACTGGATTTATCACTTAATGGTTGTTAAATTATGATTCTTAGTAAAAATGGTTAGATTTAAGTACACACTTTAGTCAATTTATTGTATCAGTGTATGTTAAAATTAAATTTAAATAATATAAAATTATTACAATACATTATTTTTGTTGTTTTAAAATTAAATTTTACTTGTTAATTAGATAATTATTAAAGTATCAGACATGTGGGCTCGTGAATCATATGATACAAAAGAAACATTGATAATAGCTAAAATTATTTTATTTTCAATGAAGGAATTGCACATTTCACAATTGAATGGTAATTAATTAATGTTGGCCAACATTACGAATTTATCCATTACCTGAAATTTAGAAATATTATCTGATTTGTTGAAAGGAGTGCAACATCGTTTTGAAAATATTAACAGAGAACAGAAACAAATTGCAAAAATAATTGCAGAGGCTGTATCTAGATGTATTGCAACCGATGAGAACAAACCAATTGACTTTAAGGTTTAATTGCATTAATTTATGTTAGTAATAGATGTGATCCGGTAAAAATACTAAGATTTAAATTTAAAAAATATTTTTAACTATGTGAGAGACTAGTTACTAACTTTATTGTATGTTTAGCCTATCACTATTCTATACACAAGTTGTGTGACAACACATTAGAAATTTCTTATTTTTCGGTATCTTCTCCCGAAATTTTGAAAAAAATGACTAGAGGTTTACTATATGATTATATTTTCCCTTAAACTTTACTGAAAGGAATGTAAATTCACATCTGGTACAATTGTTTATTGACGTAGACTAATTTACAGAGCGATTTAGGTTACAGATGAAAAAATATGTAATGAATTAAAGTGCATTTTTGAAACTGGTTTGAATTCTTCCGATGTTGATACTATTGCAGAAAACGGTCCCGAAATAAAGTAAATTAAATAATAGTTATTAAACATTAAATTCATTTTAATATTTAGAAATAAAAGTATAGACAATGATGTCTCTCAAAATCTTGAATATATTCCCATAGAATGTGAATCAATTCATGAGGGCGTTTGTCCAAATAATACACCGTATGCTTATTTTTTAACATTTATTTTGAGGTTTAAGTAATTAAGTAAACTGAGAAACATCGCTCGACGAAACAGAGTATATATTCTAAACTACTGGACGATGAGAAAATTAAAAAATGACAACACAATGATAGGGGTTGGGGAACACTTATTTAAGTCATATTTATACATATATTGATAAATTATAGAATAAAATTTACAAAACTACCAATATCTCAATGTTTACAAACAAAGGATTATTTATTGGACATTATATCTGGTATTTTTGGTTTAGTATGAATAAATATACTAGATTTAGTTTTACAAAATCCAAAATCAAAGTATGATGAGTACTATAAAAATTTTGTCAACTTAACTACCGCCATCGACAAAGAATTTTCGAATATAACGAATTTTTATGTAATTTTATCGTTTATTTACTCCAAGTAACCCTCCCATCTTTTTCGTCCCGGTTAAAGGAATTGTATTATTAATTACAACAATTATTAGGCCGTCGAGAAAACATTCTCATATTTGTATTCCATGGATAACAGATTCAATTTGGACGAATACAAAACTGTCATATTGAAAAGTATCAAATTAATTATTCAAAAGTGTCCTATTCATGTATTATTTAATATTTTATTTTATTTGGTTTTATTTAGTCTTTAAAATGTATTGAAAATATTTTATTCGGTGAAAATGTATCGATAGTTCAGAATGGAGTTATTTTAGAGGTATTTTTGTTTTATTGTTAATTAAATTTTGATAAAAGTTTGATTATAAATATTTCAATTAATGCAGATTAAGGTGGTCTAATGTATTTTTAACGCCAACCATCTCACTCTAGGGGCAGTGGTTTTCAACCGGGGAGTCGCGAAATTTATCAAGGGGTTGTGAGAATTTAAAAATTTTATTAATATATATTTTTTATTTTAAATTAATATTGACAGTAATAATGTTACGCAAATATTTTTACATTCTGTATTACAATTTAAATGTTTTTCACTCAATATATAAACTATTCTCGATAGAATTCAGGATGAAGTAATAGATTTAATAAATGATTCCACTGCACGTAATATTGTCTATGAAAAACCAATAAGTAGTTTTTGGTCATTGATTTATATCCAAATGTATTTACGATTGCTTTGAGATTGCTACTATGTTTTCCGTCAACTTATCTGTGTGAAGCGGGATTTTATACGCTTGTTCATATAAAAAGAAAGTAAATAAACAGATGGAATGTTAAGGATGATATGAGGCTGGCCTTATCTTATACACTGCCCAGGATATCAATAATTATAGCTAAAATGCAACCTCAAATTTCAAATGAAGAAAATAAATGTAGTTATTATAATAATACATTGTACTGGGCAGTGCTCAGTGAGCACAGTATAAAATATAAATAAAACCGAATATGCTTTTTTAATAATTTTATTTATGTGAACTGATATGATGTTTATAAGGGGGTCGCGAACACAAAAAGTTGAAAACCACTATTACTAGGGCATACGACGTTTTAGAGATAATTTATGGTAGTAATGTTATTGTTTTATTGAAATATAATTGATTTATTTTGGAAAATTTTTCTATTTTCGAAAGATTATCAGGTATTCTTAGAGGGGAACGTCCCTAGCGGAAAGCTGATATATATTTTATTGTATTCACTTATAATTTTAGTGTATGAAAAACGTTTTCATTTCTAAAGAAACCCCAAATATTGAAAATGACACAAAATATGATGATATTGGTAAAGTAAGACTTTTTGGCAAATTTAGAGAAAGAAGTGGTAAAAAGTTGTTGGATATTAAAAAGGATGCCAAAACTGAAATTAGTTTTTATGAATTGTATACTTTGCCATTTTTCAACATTATTTTGAATAAATTTAATGGGTATATTTTTGCGTTTTGTATTATTTGCAAGCTTTCCCAAACTTTAAATGACTCAAATTTTATTAGTATGTGAAACCAATAGTCTTGTTGAGAGTGTTTGCAAACCTTGTAATGCGTAGTGTTGTAAATATCTAAATTTTAATTTTATCTATTTCATATAGGTATTTGAAAAAAAAATGCGAATTTTGTGATAAAAAACTAGTGCTACTTCCTGTTTGTTTGTCACTTAATGTCATTTTAACTAATGCTAATAATATTTCCGTATATATAATATTTTTATGTTCTTAATTTTTGATTTAGTATATTGGAAAATTATCGAGAAATTACATTATCATGTTGTCGTTTTGGATCAATTACTTTTCTGATGAGTAATTTTAATTATTTGTACATAAATACAATGTTAGTAATTTATGGTTTATTTTTAAAAAATCTAGGTGCCTTTTTTAATTTTAAATTGGTTTTATTTATTTATCTTTTTTAACATTTGATTTAAAATGAATACGGAACATATATGACTGAGAACCTTACATTTATGATAAGGTCCATGTTCGAAAGATAAATTTCCACTTTGATGGAATGAATTACTGTCAATAATCGAATTAATTCAAAACTAAAAATCCTTGATTTTTTTAAAATGTTGAATTGAAAATTGACAGATTTTTTGTGTTCAGTTGTGGAACAAAAATGTATTTAGTATTAAAATGATATGGAGTAACCCATTACTTATTTATAACACTATTTTAGAAATATTTAATGATTTATTGTGTATTTTATTGGCGATTTATCTAATATATATTTTTATAGGGATAGTCTCAGAATTATTGTTTTTTCTATGAAAACTCCACTATTTTCTGTATTAAAATATCAAAATCTGGATATGCAAGAATTGAACAAATTAAAGCTAAAAATTATTGGTTAATTTTTATTTTACACTCGCCAAAAATGATATTTATTTTTTAAAAAATATTTCTGCGTGTTATTATGATTTTCTGTAATCTTAAAAATATTATAATTCAAATAATTAAGAATATTCATGACATAAATAAACAATTATTATTTCAATAATGTTAGTCATGTATTAATTATTAATCATAACTAATACATAATTTTTTATTTTTTATATAGGCATTGCTCGCTCTAATACTGAAATATCATTGAATAAATTGATTCATCAAGTTGTTACTATTTTGGATTCAAGGTGCAATCGTTTTGCTTTAAAGATTTAATTTTTATAATGAATTTCGAATTTGACGTGGAATGTAGTTGTTTATAGGTTTTTATATTTACAAAATATAGTATTTTTAAGCTTTATTTAAACTAGGTACCTGTTTGGGTCGACATTCTTTGGTTATTTTCTGTCTGGACGAGTTTAAATTTATCATATATTATAACTACCCTTTAATAGTCCGCCATTTGAAATTTTATTTTTAATCGCACATAATGTGTAATATGTCGAGTAAATTTTTTATTTGATTACGCCGGACATTATAACCTGTGCTTTCTCTAATTTTACGAATCTAGTAACCATTATACAATTAGTACCGATTCCAAAAATTTGAAATTTTTAACCAGGTCAGAAATTCCGAACTCAAACTTACCTGTATCTACTCCATGACGAAAATTTAAATTCTATTTTATTTTTGGTTATTATTGTAATGTATTGAGATTTAGATTTCAAACTATTTTCCTGAAGATAAATATTTATTGTAATAATAAAAATTGTACATTTTTGCTTGTAGTTTTGAATGTATTCAAATTATCTTATGAAAACAGCTTGATTGGTATTTAATTTATAAAGCCTATAGCTGGTTTATCCGAGGGAGACCTTTCCATATTATTAATACCTAATAGATTCTATTTAGTTAACAATAACACTCTATTAATTCAATTAGGATCTTTTTAATTCTACTAAAAAATAAATTCAATTATACAATCTTACTTAAAAATTCACTATTATCAATCCTTTGAAGGAGTGGTTCCAAAACTTTTTTTCACCATGGACCCGTCATTTCTTATTACCTTTTCATTTAAAATGAATTAATCCCACTTAATTTTATTTTGATATTTTGTTAGTTATTTAATTTTACTTATTGAGAGTTTTGCTATGTAGTTACTACATTGTATTGTGTTCAACTTTTTGTAAAAAGTACCTAGCTTTATTTTTACTGAGTTATTGGTTTTTTTGTACTTAGTTTTGAAACTTTTAAGAATAAGCTTAATTTTAAAAATTATTAATTTTGCAATAAGATTGGTTTTTCAATCAATGCATTGGAAAATTGCATTAAATAAATAATTAAATTATCAATACCTGCAACTAACGCATCAGTTAAAAGATTATTTTCTTAGGTGGGATATTCACGTCTATTCGTAGAACTAGATTTACGCCAGAATTAATTGAACTGAATTTTAAAATACAATAAAAACTTCATGTCTACCAAAAGTAATATATAACCTATTTTTTGTTAACCCTTAACAAATTAAATTATCTACTTTTAATGATACTACAAATTTAGTTTCTTATAAAATTCGGATATTATCTTACTCTAAATATCAGTTATTTATTGTAAATAATATAATTTATTTCATATTTTTATCGAAAATCAGAAACATTAATTTTATGTTTTGAATTTTTTACGTTTTGTGAACGAAAACTAAAAATTCATCTAATTTTTTAAAGTACTTTTCTAAAATTTGAAAAAAAGTACTTACCGAGTTTAAAAAAAAATTTACTGAGTATTACAAATTTTTGTTAGTTAGAGTTACAAACTTATAGTTTTGCGATATAATCAAATTACAGGCGAGCAAACGAGGCTCTGACGATTTAAAATAATGTATATTTATTAATTTCTCTATTTTTATTTACTATAAAAAATTTAAGCATTATTATTAATAATGTTTCACATTTATTATTTATTATTAAATTTTTACTTGATTTTACTTTATTACTATAATCTTTTACTTTTACTTTCGTAGAATTTCATAAGTGACATTCATTTAAATGTGGTTGTTGAACTAATTGGATTTCAATTCTGAAAATTCGTGACAATACATATTTATTGGTAATCTATAAATGTTTCAATTTTCATTTGAAACGATTCACATCTTAATGATTTTCCAGAATCGTTATTTTTAGACACGTCCTTATAAATCGTTGTTACTTATAATAAATTACTACTGTACTATAGGGTGTCAACTTTTTTTGTTTTTTTTCGTTTTTGTTGTTTGTTTAAACGTGTAGATTTAAACTGAATTAAAATATTTTTTTAGGCATATAGCCGTAAAAAAATTATAAAAATAATCATAAACGAAGTCGAGGTGCACGTTTTAAATATCACTGTAAAAATATTATTGAGAAATTAAAACTAAACTTTATTTTAACAAAAATTGGCGTTTGAGCTTTTAAACGTAATACCGACTTT
>LWCA01000198.1:0-40817 GCA_001642005.1 Intoshia linei | reverse complement strand
CTTAATGATAGCGGTTTGAAGTATCGACGTTCATTGCAAAAACTGACATTGACTAATGCAAAAAAGAATGGCCACCTAAATTTTGTACGCAACCTTTTTTTAATTTTCTTTAGATGGAAGTGATAATCTCATGTCGTGGAAATCATTAAAACTCCGAAAAAGAGCATTTTAAGGTGGATCCATGATGCTTTGGGGTTGTTTAAAATCTTGCGGGAAAGTTATGATTAGGAAATTGGGCCATACTGCAGATAGCGATTCTTATAAAAAAAATTTATTTGAAGATACATTTACTCAACTAAGTAACATAGTTCCTGGCTTTGTCTTTCAACAATATAATGCTAGACCTCATGTGATCAAAAAAACAAGGGAAAGGTTTGCTGCTGAATCAATAAAATTATTAGGTTGGCCTCCTTATTCTCCTGATATATCCCCAATAAAAAATCTATGGTCAATTATGAAGAATCAGCTATATGATGGTTCAAAATTTAATTCAAAAATGCATGTATGGCAGAAAATATTTCATATTGTCCAGGAAATAATTTTAAATAAAAAATACATGATTATAAGGCTACATAAATCATTTAATTCAAAAATTTACGAGGTTATGATGAATAATGAAATCTTGATAGATGTATAGAATATAATATATATTTATTGTTTTACAAAATTGTTGAGATTTTCATATCTACATATAAACGAAAAAGGTAAATTTTTACAAATTAACTCGGCCCATTTTATTATTTTTTTTAGCCTACGATAAATCTTGCTTCGCTGATTAATACATAACAAATTTAGACACTTAGAGTATCACTGAGACTAGTTTCTAATAATTGCAAAATTGGTGTGATGGAGTATACTAATTATAAGGTTTAGTATAATTTACAAAAAATATCAATTAAAAATTACAAGAATCGCTTTTCTTTCTACACCGTAACAAGATTGCATATTAGCTAATTGTGACGATGTTTTTGCTAAATTCAACTTTAAAAGTTCATATTTAGATTTGATATCGCTATTAGATTGTTTTTCTTGCAACTACATTTAAATTAAACAATTTAAAAAATAGGTTTTCATTTCAGTCAATTACTCCATATGAATTCCTAGTTTTTGATATATTCTTTATTACAAAACGATGAAAAAAATATGATATTTTGAATTTGTAAATGTGAAAGTTAAAGAAACACTGATATCAAATGGTGATTCCCATTGTGGGGAAAATCGGTCATTTTATTTTATTTATCGGTGTTTATTTTTTTAGATAGGGATGATTTGTCGGAAATTGATTATATGTCAAATAAATCTAAAAAGTATTAAAACCCAATTATTTATTAATATAACCATGAAAACACTGAATTTAGTATTGGTTCAAAAATATTAATAACATTAAGAATAAAAGGGTCGACTTGAAATACTTGAGAACCACTACTCTATAATTAATATATATACTATATAATTACTGTGGTGGGTTTGTCAATTATAACATTCAAGGTGCTTTGTAAAGTTTCATTTTGTTTTTGAAGTAGTTTATATGCTGCAACAAGATCTAATAAAACTATAAATATTTTAATAATTTAAAACAGAAAAAGAAATAAAAACATAGATGCCAATATAAAACTACTACACAAAGATAAAGATTTTTTTAGTTAAATATGAAATTTACTCTAAACACTTTAATGTTCAATAAAAAAATGAAAATTTTAATAAAATAAAACAATAAAACTAAGTTGAACATTGCGGAATATTCAACACACGATGACACACGCGGCCATTTTAGGGTAAAAGAAGCTTAACCCTTTCACTGCCTAGAATTTATGTTTTAATTTAAACTTGTATAATTTTTAAATTACCCATGTGAAAATGTATGAAAATAAAAGAATAAAGTTTTTCAAAATTATGCTGTGTATAGTATAGATTCTATACTATAGAATACGCAGTCTGTGAATGGATTAAAATGAATTTTAGTTAGTTGACATATGTGAGTAAAATACACATTGTACGTATCAAAAGTGTGAATTAAACTGCTGCCGTGTCACATAAAAACGCCTTAAATGTTTTAATTTAATTATAACATGATTCATGATTAAGAAAAAATTTAGACAAAGATGTAAAATAATAATAATACCGGCTAAAGATTTTTCATATTGGTTTAATTGAGCATTGTTTCCATCCATAAAAATTTAATTTAATTAATAAAATAAAATTGAGATCAAACGAGCAATTGAGCAAACAGTTGTTTCCAGGATATCAATTGATATAAATAATATAATTTACGAAATATGACACAATCTTTATCTTTAGATAATTTGAATTAATCTTCAACTTTATTAAATAATTTTTTAAATGGAAAAAACTCAAGACGTAATAACAGATGAATCATTTAATGAAATGGATATACCTAAGGAAATTATTAAAGAATTACATCATATGAAAATTTTTAACCCTTCTCCAATACAATTTACTGCCATTCCATTGATACGAAAACACAAGGGTAATTTACTATATTGGAATATTCAATTTTATCAAAATGTCACATTCATCTACGATTTTTTTATTAAAATATTTGAAATTTATAAACTATTGAAATTCGCTCGAATTTTTTTTCATTGGGGCGTAGCATAAAAAAGGCTGGGAAACACTGGTCTATAGGTATTGTTTTGATAGTTTTCATCGGGATACAATCGTTCAAACGTGACTTTGGTTTGCCCAATTCTTTTAAATTTCTATCATTTTTTTCATGTTTCTTTTCAACCTTTATTTCGCCTCAATATCTTTAAAACGTAGTATATTAATTTTTTTAATTCGTGTCTAACCGGCTAGAATAATTACCGATAATGATACACTAGTCCTGGGTTTGTCAATTTAAGTCGAACCAGCAAGGCCCTAGTTTCAATACTGTGGAATTTTGAAAGGGGTTGTGAAAGAAATTTTGTAATTATCAAGATATTTTACATTAATTTTTTTAAATTTAGACATAATTGTTCAAGCCAAAGCTGGAACCGGTAAAACACTAGTGTTTGCACTTCACATTTTAGAATCTGTTAACCTTGAAGATAATCGTTTACAGGTTTGCCTTATTTAAAACAATAGATAAAGTACTGGTTTATCCTTAACTTTATTTAAAATTAAGTAGTTCCGTAAAACAGAAATTTATTTTTAGTTGGTAATTTTTGGTTAACCAACCTAATATTTTGAAAAAATATTTTAAGAGCGATGGATGTGTCAAAGTGATTCATAATAACGGACGATTACGATAAATTGGTTAAATTAATACGCTCATTTTATTTTATACTTTTTTTAATTATGTGTGACCCAATTTTTTTTATTAGGAAAATAAGTAAAGTATACATTTTTTTAAATTTTAAACACCTCCAACAAAAACAGTTCCAACGTTGTAGTTTCCTTGATATTTTGTTATGACTTTCTTTTAACCAATATTATAATCAATTTTAGGCCGTAATTGTGGAACCTGTGAGAGAAATTGCTATTCAAATTTACGAGGTTATCAAACTATTATCCAAAAACATGAAAAAATTAAAATATGCTAATTTTATTGGCGGAACACCTGTTAATAAAGATATTGAAAAATGCAAAAATTGTCAGATAGCTATAGGAACACCGGGTATGTAGAATTACAATACAATTATGTATATTTGGTTCCAATTTGGAATTACGGATTATTCATTTTTTCACTGGCTTCCGGTGTTGTTATGAATAAAAGAATAATATTCAACATATCAATTTTGGGGTCACTTTAATGCAGTAATCGTAAAGTGGGTCACGCTAGATATTTTGATTGCGTAGTCTCTCTATCTTAACAAAATAAATTTTCGTTGAAAATTTTTTCGAAGAGTTGGAAGCCACCTTTGCGCTTTGCGCACATATATTGCTGGATTATTGTACAAATATCGTTGTTTATTATAAATGTAGGTAGAATTTATCATTTGATGAAAGATGGACATCTGAATGCGGATTCTGTTAAGATTTTAGTTTTGGATGAAGCTGATAAGCTATTTGAAGATTTATTGGTTAATGTGGTGTAATTTAATTATTGATGAGAATAATTTAATTTTTAGATACATATTGTCGTGCTTGTCTTTGGATAGACAAATGGTTATGGTATCTGCGACATTTCCGGGTCATCTAATGTCTTCAATAGAGGAATACATGAGTAAAGACACATTACACGTTTGTCTCAATTTAAACGAACAATGCTTATTAGGTTTTATTTTATTTTCCGATGTATATATTATTATATTTTTAGGCATATCTCAGTATTATATAATTTCCGAGAAATTTAATTCGACTGTTGCCAAGTTGCAACATGACATGGAAAAATTAGAAAATATATTAAAACGTGTACAATATAATAAGTGTATCATATTTTCAAATTCTCAACTTAGGTATTATATCTATACTTTTAACCTGCGATAAAAAATATTATAATTTGCAAAAAAAATTCTAAAATACCTTTTAAAGTCGATGTATCACTTAAAATAACTATATAGTATATTATACGATAATTATTAAGAGTCATTTTTTAGGACTGAAACTATATGTAAAATGTTAATTGCTCGTCGCTTGAAAGTAGATTACATTAATGCTAGATTGAAACAAGATATCAGAAAAAAAATTATTGATAATTTTAGAAATTTGAATGGGTGCAATTTGCTTGTGTCGACTGATTTGGTAATTATGAATCTAAACTGACAACGTTTAATCCAGAGGTGGGGAAGTGTTTAATGTTGAAAGTATTGTCGCATATATTATTATTAATTAGATTTGAGTAGAGTTGAATTTACCTTACTGATGCCCTCCTCGCGGACTTGACTAAATTTTTGAAATATATATAAAAATGGTCCTTATATTATTCCAACTTTGGCATTTAATAAAAATTAAATTTTATAATAGCATAGCTGTGAATCTTCTATTATATTATATTCATCGAGCGATGAATTGATCAAATTTATGACTGATCAAACTAATTGACATGAACGATGTCTATTAATCCCCCCATCACTTATTCAGATATTCTTTGGAAGTATTTTGTTGTTAATGAGACATATTATGAAAATTAACTTTGATTTTTTTGTTAAAAACGACCGTTTACTTTGACCATCGATAACACATTTATACACATTGATGTAATTAATGGCTATATTGCATAAAAATGTAACATAACCAAAAAAATATTTTGAAAGTCGCATCCAACGATTTAATAAGGCCACACTTTGTCCACCTCTAGTTTTTTCATTATGACTCATTATTTTATTGTATCAAGTCACATAATTAAATGTGTATTTTTGGTTTTCGATTAATATTCTCCTTTTATAGACTGACTCCATACTATAAGAGTATTACATACAATAGTGAATCATGATCCTTTCATATCGTACATTGTACAAAATTTTAACTCTTAGCTTGCATTACCTATTATAATTTCACAGCGAAACTTATTTCCCAGTAATTAAAAAAATTATTTTTATATAGACATCACGTGGGATTGATATCAATACAGTAAATCTTGTTGTAAATATTGATATACCCGAAACAAAAGAAGTTTACCTTCATCGAATCGGCCGTGCTGGACGTTTTGGTAAATTTACTTTTTCTTTTTATATATTAATTTAGGTTCAAAGGGTGTTAGTATTTCATTTATATCTGGTACAGAGGAACTCGATAATATACAAAAATACTCGGAAGATAAAATTATTAATTTTGCTAATATTAAAGATGGTATGAATAAATATTACTTGAATGAAATATTTTTAGATGAATTTATAATTACAAAAATGAAGGATTATGTCGATGCGGATAGTATTATTGTACAAAAATTAAATATAAATCCCAAACTTGTTGATAATACCGTTAAACATGTTCCAATTGAACCATGCACCATTATCTACAAAAATGAAAACACGGAAAATGTGTGCGAAATTACTTCAGTCGAAGGCGTTCTAAGCACATGCACTTCAAACATTACAGATTATTTTGAAAACGAAACTACAACAAATCATATAGATCTGGATGATAAAAATGAATTTACTTTTAAAAAATTGAATGATTTACCTGGAATATCATGGGTAAAAATGAATTACCGATTGCCACCTCCTAATGGAATCAATTTATTAAAACTTATGGAGGTACCTCAAGAGAAAGTTATTAATAAACCTAAAATAAAAAAGCCCTCTAAACCAAAAAACAAAGAAAAAAATACCAAAAATACTTGCGTCTATTGCCACAAAACTAAATTACATGGATTTAATGACAATTCAGAATTTCATAAATTAATTTCTTTTATTTACAAATAAATTAATCCAAAACATACTAAATTTTTAATAAAAATGTTATTATATTTTTTACCTCTATCATGTACGATGCACAAAACTGGACAAATGCAATAGCCAATAAGGAATGCCGAAATGTAATACTAGGTACTATTTTGAACTAAAAATTTTTTATTTCATTCTATTAAAATATACCTGCATCCAATTTGTAAACCAGTTGCTTGTTCCGTTTGATAAAAAGTACACGTTAATTCCCATTAAAATCGTTAAACATATTGTTAAAGTTTCTAAAATTCTTACAATTATATCGCAATATATTATATCAGGTATCGAATACACTAGCGCAGTGCACATTTGCCATGACGACAAGTTTAAATATTATTATATAAATATATAATATTATATAAAATATACTTACTATTGTTCCACATTCTTTTTCTATATCTAAATTATATGTTCAAATTTAACTTTAACAGTTAAATTCCTTGTAATATAAAATTTTTCTTAAAAACAGTTTTATTCAAGGCAAGTACAAAGTACATGCAGAATAAACCAATATTTGAAATTCTGTAAGATAAATGTATATTTATAAAGAATTATATCTTATTGAAGGTATAATATTACGGTGGTCCTTTAGAATATGTAAAAACTCCAATAATATATTGAAAGCAAGAAAAAACGAATAATATGTAGTTATCATAAGATAGTAATCTGGAATCGGTGTTATCATTGATATACCTGAAAGAACATTTAAAATATAAAGATAATGATCTTCAATTTCCCTTCACTTAAAATTAAAAAATGTCTATTTTTGTAATAGTTACACATTGATGATTTCATTAGTGGAGGGATACGGTGGTTTCCCTTTATAGAAAACTAACCGCGTCACCTCATTTAAAATATTTTACGGAAAATTACCATGGTTGACTTTTTAGATATTCAAATACCAAAATTTGAAAAGAAACTAGCAAAAATATTTGCATCAACATGGCCATAATCGTTTTTATTTTTAAAATAGAATAAGGTTTTTTTGTGACTATTTTATTGTAAGCTGGTGTATTGCTCACTAAAATGACCTTATAATATTTAAAATAAATTAATATAAATAGTTTAAATAAATGTAAAAGATATTACTGAATAGAGTTGCAATACTGGTAATAATAAGATCTATATATAAAAACATTCCATCTGTAAGGTTATTATTGTTCTAAATACAATATTGTACATTTAAATTTTAAACGTTAAGACTTTTTTAGTCAATTGTTGTTTCTGATATTTACATTTTTAGTCATTAATATAATTATATAGTTAATGCTTTATTTTTAAAGAATAAAATTTAAAAAAGGAAATTATATATTAATATATTATATCAGACTAATAAAACCATGTACTGTTTATAGATAGAACAATATGGACAAGCTAATAATATTTAAATTACCGAATATAAAATTAAAACGGTAGTAAATTGTGTTATACTATAGAAAGACATGTATTTCAATATTCCATAAGATGTAACTAAAGCACATCGACCTTCTTTGATCAAGGTTACGATACAATCGATGCCAGAATCAGTGCACGTGAAAGGAGCAGCAAAACATGATTCAGATTTGCTTAATGAAATTCCAATATCTGCAATTTTCATAGCGCCACAATCATTTGCCCCATCTCCACACATTGAGACGGTTAAACTAAATAAAAATATACCAAACTTTTAACTGATATCTTAAATTTATTATGATTCATAGACAATATATGAGACATTGCTATATTACAACGAAATTAACATTGTGTAAACCGCAAAAACCAAAAAGGATCTTCGGACTGAATAGAATTACCCACATTTTTGATAAGTATCAATCAACGCTGTTTTGTCATTTGGTGACATTCGCGCAAATACTTTACACAATTTAATGATCTAAAATATTTAAACATAAATCTTGACAATGTAATTAATATCTGAAAAAAATTACCCGTTTTAGAAAAATAAAATGTTGTGTTTTCAATAGTTCAAAAATGTTCCCATTCATAACAATACTGGATGTAGAATCAAATCCATAAAAACTCAAATTCTATATTTTCATTGTAAAAAGCTTATTAAATAAGCTATGATATTTATACCTCATAATTATGCATGAAAATATCCAATAAGAGTATTAATACATTTGATTTGGCATGTTTTTCCAAAGCATATTCAAAATTGACTATTAATTCTCTATGCTTATTCTGAGAAATGTGAACAACATTGGATGGATCACATATTATATGCGATTGTTTAGCCACGCAAATGGCAGTATTTATATTATCCCCTGTAGACATTACAGTTAAAATATTTGATTTTTCTAAAGTGTCAATAATAACGTGTACGTTATCTTTTAATCTATTTATAGTTAATAAAAGTCCTTCAAATTTAAAATTTTTCTCCAATTCCGATCTGTTGATGTGAATTAAAGAATGCCACTTGAGATTTAGTTTTCTCGACGCTAACGCCAATACTCGAAACCCAATTCGAGTATATCTTTCCAATATCTCTGAAAAATTATTTGGTATATGTGTACATAATTTGACAAGTTTTTCTGGGGCTCCTTTAGAGTATAACATAATTTCTTGATTATCAAATGCACTAGTTATTACACTCATCATTTGAATGGAAGAATCGAAAGGTAGGTATCTCATAATGCCATATTCGTCATTAGACTAAATTATACATTTTATTATGTACCAACAGTGTTGGTTTAATATTTCTACAATTTATTTTATTTACCTTTGATCTTACAATGACCGGAATCAAATCATCATATTTTTCGTTATCCTCTTTAGTTTCTTCTAATGTCTAAATAAATTAAAATATAACGGAAAATTTCACCATCACTGAGAATGCCTCAATAATTTTCATTTATATTAAATTTGAAAAATACCCATCCTGTAGCGCGAAACATGGCTATATCCAAAGGATCACCGGAAATGGCCCCATTAATTTCAGTGAGCATATGAGCTGTTGCTAAACACTTTCTAATTGAGCAATTTTGTTGTAAACTGTATATTTTTGTAAGTGTTGATAATAATTCACTAAATTTTTTCAGTTTCACTCACAATGGAAATGAAATTAACAAACCCATTATTATCAAGTGTGATAACATCCGTTACAGATAACTCGTTTTCTGTTAATGTTCCAGTTTTATCAAAACAAGCTAAATCAATTAAACCGGCAAAACTAATGTATTGGGGGCTATTGCAAAAAATTTTCTGTCGTTTCAATCTTTTCTGAGCGTATACAAATCCAACTGTCATGGCAGCTGGTAAAGCTGGAGGGACTAAATATATTTATTATTATACATTATAAACCATAAATTTATATAATAATAATAACCTATTATAGTAATAATGTCCAATACACGAATAAATATCGTTGCAGTGTCTACCTTTAATAAAATCAATACATATTGATATTATCATACTTTATTTTTATAAAGTAAAACGACGCTGTAAATCATCCCTAACAATCCAAATACTGATAAAGCCGCAAGAAACTTGACACTTTCATTATAGTAATGTTTATTTAAAGGTTTTGGGTATAAAATTGATCGAATAAGTGATCCCTTTACGGTGTTGAATCCTAAAATAGACATAATGTAAATGTAATATGAAACGGCTGTCACTTATTTTTTTCCGATAAAATCAATTTCAACAATAATTTTTGTATGTAAAAATGTATAAATTGAAAGAAGTGTGAATAAAAGTAAAAATATACAAAAATAATGAGATCATTTCAAATACATGTATAATAAATGTTTATATCTAATAAATTACAAAATTAATGAGGGATTTGTGATTGATTGGATAAACTTCTTTTAATATCTTTATATAACATAAAATAATATTTGTATAAACGAAATTTAAATTATTTTTTCATTATTTCAAAAATGTGCGTGAACTATATTAAAAGGTATATTTGATGACTAATTTGATGTTTCATTTATTGATTTTGACTGTAAAATAATCATTTTGGTGATGCATTTAATGAAATTTAGTGAAAAATAACGCTATTTTAGTTATGTAAAAATTTTATTGAGTCACACTATAATATTTACATTATTATTGTTAATATTTTACAAATTTTAAAAAAAAAATTAAAAAATTTTAAAAAGTTTGGCGACACATAAATGTGTCGTAACACATCGGTTGAAAAGCACTGTCGTACAGTCTCAAAGACGTTTATTCTCTGGAACGACATACATTTGAGCGATATTCGTTTGAGCCATGTATTGTTGGATCGACACATCGTAGATTGACATAATCATCGATTTTACTAATTTTTATTGAGAAATTGATTTTAGCGGGTTTCTTTATTATTATTTTTATTATCTTATATTCATAATTTCGTAACCAAAATTTCGTAGGGGTTTTAAGGGAATATTTTTTTCTACCATATTTTAAAGATTTTGAAGATAATTTTAGAACTAAAATTTTTAGGGTTTTAAAGGGATATTAACATCGCGATTATTAACGTGCACCGAAAATTCATATGTTTGTAAAAAGTTTGTTTGTTTAAATAATTAGCGTCAATTTGAAGTTTACATTCCAAACTGCATATGGAGTTCATGAATGTGAGAGTGTTAATAAATGACAGAAAAGAATGTTCCCTTAAAAACCCTACGAAATTTTAGTCCCAAAATTATCTTCAAAATCTTTAAAATATTGTAGAAAAAAATATTCTTTTAAAAACACTACAAAATTTTGGTCATTGTCATTAAAGAAAGCACTAAGATATTTTCAAAAAATCAATATTATGATTAATTAACAAAATTGATGATTATATCGCTCTAACAATACATCGCTCAACTGAATGTTCACCGTATCAAATAATTTAGCTATTAATATTTTTTAAAATTACCTGTATTTACAACCATAGCCTTAACTTTTTGTTTATAATAATAGCGAGTTTGAACCACATGTGTTCCAGCATACACTGTATTTATTTTGTGCTTTGTTGAATTGTATATTTCATTATTGTGAAAATTTACAGCTAGTTTCGTTACAGGTAATGTTTCGCCTACATTGTTTATTGTAAAAAGTTACAAATAAAATCTTACAATAAATACAGATACTTAATTGGATAAAATTTTACATACAATACAATTTTGTATTGTATTTATAATCACAACAGTATTTATAATTTTGTTATTTTGATAACGTAAATTAAATAAAGATGAAAGTATTTTAACAGTCGGATTAAACCATGGTCAGAGAATTCAATCTTTTTTAATTGGTATACATGGAATCCATATTATACACAATGTGCACTGCACATAAGTGCACTAGGAAATTTTTTCATTAGAAAAAGCTTTTCGTACATCAATGCCTGTTTTTCATTTTAAAAATTTATACAAATTTTTTTTAAAATCGGTTAATATTTTCCTTCCCAAAATGTAATGATTAAAATTAATGCAAAAAAATAAATAGATGTAACAAAATAAATAAATAAAAAGATACAAGAAGTTTAATTGATATAATGTCAGTTTTTGGTTTGTTTATATGGTTCTCTGTCCTTGATGGGTTTACCATGTTTTTGAGTACATTTTGTATTTTGAAACTCAGTTCTAGCTCATTTATTCTGGAAAAATCCCAATTTTGGAATTTTCTTTAAAGGGGTTTTAAAACCGAATTTTTCTTTTTAGGGTTAGTAAAACTGGAATTTTTCCTTTTTAGGGTGGTAAAAGTGGATTTTTAGTAAAAATGGTTGGATTTAAGTAAAAATAGTTAGGTTTAAGAATTCTCATTAAAAATATACCAGTTAAGAATGATTCATCCACGAGAACACTACCGGTCAACAAAATTGCATCACAAAACATGTCGTAATCGTTCAAAGGTAAGTAGAATATCATCCCAGGAACTAGGGTTTGTGCACTTTTTTGCACAATATCTGAAATATAATAATATTATATAATTGTAATTAAAAATTAAAAATTAAAAACCTCCATTAGATATCATAACATCAACAAAAAACTCTTTTTGTTCACACATTTTTGAAATTTTATCCTTTTGCTATAAAGTAGCAATTAGTGAAAAAATTATAACAATTTAATAAAATTCATTCACTAATATATCTCAGCCATTATCAATACGCCCACGTGGACCCTAAACGTCAAAATAAAATTTTAGATTTTATAACATTTTTTCTCAAAAATTAGCATGACTGTTATGTACTTTGTGCAAACAGCAGCTAGCTCTGTTAAGGATCGAATTTTTCAGTCATTAAACAATGAGTGTACCATGTAATTGTATGATGCTAAAAAAACAATCAAATCATAGTTACATTCTAAAATATCGAAATAAAAAATTTAATTTACATTACACTGTTAATTATACTTGTACTTGTATGTCAAATTTTTTGTTTAAAATGGTTTCCAAATAAAAAAATAAATACAAGTAACAAATAGTGATTTTATTGAGCGTGAATTTAATATTATAATATTTAATTAAAATATGCATCACTGTGTAGGATTGAAATTTTTTGAGAGTATATATTCTGGATATAACTGTATCAGATGTAATTTTTTTTAAATGCTAGGTCTATTTCCATTTTTTAAAAAAAAGTAATCTGGGTTTTGATTGTGAAAAAGCACTTTTTTGAGGTTGCGATTAATGCCAGCCCTGATGATTATAAAATCTATACCAGATTCATGGTTTATAAAATTTTAGGGCTTTCATAATTTTTAAATAAATGGTAATTTTTGGTTTTGACCATAAAGATGTAAGTTTCTGAGGTTGAGATTTACGAAATGTAAATAAATTTCCAACGCGTCCCAAAATATATGTTTTTTTAAATTTTAGGGCTGATTTTATTTTTTAAAAAACGGAAAATTCGGTTTTTTACCTGAATGACTCAATTTTGGAAAATTAAACTTGGATATAAAAAATCACCCGCGAAAAATATTATTAGAAATTGCGTTTTTTAAATTCTACGACGGTTAATTTTTAAATAAACGGCAACACACACATACATTCAATTTTATATAAGTAAAGAATTATAAAACTAAAAAAAGTGGCTCGTTGGTTCATAGTTGGAGAACCACCAATTATAGTTTTATATTACAGTATGGGCCATGAAAAATAAAAAAAATTGAAAATGGCTGATTTATATAACACGTGTACCAGGGCCGTGGAGAGCCGGCAGTAGGCCCGGGCTAGATAGAAATTTTTGGCCCTATAAAAAATTTCAAAAAAATGGATTTCTATGCATTGCTTAATCGATCGCTTATTATCTATAAATTAAAAATAACCCTTGGAAATTGCATTGGTTATCGAAATTTTGGTATATTAAAAAAATTTTCCAACATTACCTATTAATAACTTTAAACGGTAGGGCCCGCATGATTGTAGGCCGGATCATATGACCCTATATCCCCTCTCGCCACTGCCCTGCATGTCCGGTAACTGAATAATACCATTTTGGTTTCATATAGTGTAAGTATAACGGATATAGAAACAATAATAAAAATAGCTGAGGCATAATAATAATATTCATCCAAACTCCACAATATAATTGATCCTAACTGAAAAACATAGAAAGTATTAAATATCTAAATACCCATTAAATAAAATTAAAATAAATCAACCTCATTGAAAAAAATGTAAAAACAATTATTCTGTGCGATATGCAAGATATTCCGTTGAAATAAAAACAAACTAAATTAGAATATAATAAAATGTACATCAATAAATGCATTACCCATCATTAGTTTCTGTTAAAGATAATGGTTTTTTTTTGTTAAGATCGCTAATCATAAAAGGTTCCATTCTATAAATATACAAAGTTAAATCGTTAATAAAATGAAATAATAAACATAAGTACTCTAATAATTTGTAGTCTGTTCCATCAAATACATATCTGGTTTTTCTGTAGTCAAAAAATAATGTAATTCGTTTCTAATTTTCAAATATACAAAAAATAACTAATGAATAACATGATTACTTAAATTATTATAATGTAAATAAATTACATCTAATAATGTATCTAATCCTTCTTTTGATTTGCGTTTATTGTTCATTTTCGGTGGACTAAATAATTTTTTATATAATTACTGCAAATATATATTCACCTTAGATCATGAAAATAATTCATACATGTCGCTACACCGTACCTACCGTAAACATCTTTTAAAATAATAAAATGGGCGTCATTATTATCACATATCGAACAAGTAAACTTTACAAATAAGTGTTTTTGTATGTAAAATAAAAGCATCAAAGGTATGAGACCGGTTGTGATACAAAATATTACACTTGAAACAATTTTGCATATATTATAACGATATGAGCAGCATATCTAAATGAATAATTAGACTACATTTGTTACATACTACTACTACTATTACTACTTACATATTTGTTTACATACTATTTTATATACTACATGTATATAAGTGGTTCTTAAAGTTTAAAATTTATGGAACCACATAAGAAATAGAAAAATTTTCAATGCAACCTCAAAAACTTGTCGTTTAACAATAAAAACATCAGATTACCCTTTTAAAAAAATAAAAGTGGTAGAATTTTAAAAAAAATCACAGCTAATGGTTATTTCTAATTAACCTACACAAAAAATATTCAATAAGTCCTAGAATTAAAAAAACAAGATTTTCTGATACAATTTATTCTAGTTGATCTAGACAAAAATTTTGAATCATAAAAGTCTACGAATTCTCGGTCAAGAATAACTTTTAATATATTATCAACCATTAGTTTTCAAAATTTTCAATTAACATGTAAATTAAAGAAAATTTAAATATTCATCCTACAATGTGAAAAACTGTAGGATTTGACCGTATACATATTTGAAATACAGAAATATGGGTTTTAATCTCATAAATTGACTCCTTCATTGTATTTTATCATTGCTACGCAATTATTTTATTTCTTATTTTTAAAAATTTAGAATCAACTTAAGTATAACTTTTTTAGTATAATTTTGAGAAATATTTGAATGTTGATAACATTTCTTCACCGAAATGCACAAATCATGCAGCATGATACAAGAAAAAAGTATATATTACAGGTATTTAAATTTTATTTTTTTCGGAATTCATGTTATATGACGATTTTTTATGATTATTTTTAAAATTATACACTAATTTTATATAATTAAATCAATGAAAAAATGGGTCCCCGGCAGGGCTACCCTGCTGCTTGTAACATGTACATAACAGTCAATATATTATAATATAAATTACTAGCTTATTCTCGCCTTCATTAACAATAAAACGATTCCAATTATCTTGACATTTACGGTTCTACATAATAAAAATTTTTACAAATTATCAACATTACAAGATCGAGTATAGAATCGTTCATTTTGTAGTCAACATTCGATAACTTGGTACACGTAAATTTGCGATATTGAATTGATTAAAAATAAATTTAAATTAAAAGTATTTGATCAAGTAAAAAGACTAGTCAAAATTGAGTTGAAATGGACATAAAGGTCTTGAACTATTTTAGTTAATGTGTATATTATAAAATAATCTCAAGTTCATTTATTGTATAAAAAATATAATTTGTTAGTAACAAAACTGATTTAAATGTGATAGTTTATTTATTCATCAAGATAATAAACATTAGAGTGGATTAAGTAGTGGGTCATTTCCAGAACTGTTTTTGGGGAAAGCAATGACATCTCGTATATTTTTGGTGCCTAAAAGAGTAGCTAAAAACCGGTCCATCCCAATGGCAATGCCGGCATGAGGAGGACACCCTGATCTGAGAGCATTGATGAGAGGGACAAAATATTTTGTGGGATAGTTGAGAAATTTTAACATTTTTAATTGAGTTTGCAAATCATGAATTCGTTCTGAGCCGCCCGCGATTTCTTCCCCATTTAAAACCAAGTCATAATGATTGGCCTTGACAGATAAAACTTTTTCAACAAATTCCATTTCAACTTGATCATTATCATATTGGTTTAAATTTAAATTTTCAAATTCTTTAGATCGAGTGAATGGGTGATGACTACAGTTAAATTTCAAAATAGTTTTGGCTACATTCTTGTTTTGAGAGTTGGTTAAAGAGTATTTGTTATCCAAATAAAATAAGGGAAATTGATTTACCCAAAGAAACGCATATTTCTTATAATCCCGGACAACGTAGTGTAGTTTTTCAAACTCATTTGCTAGATAAATCCGTAAAAATCCTACAACTGCACGAGGGACATTTTTATCAATTAAAAACACGACACATTCATCTTCAGTATTTTCAGACTCAAAATCTCTATTCATGTAATTTTTAAACACCGATTTAACTCCACTTGGCTCATCTTTCAAATTGCTACACTTTATACTTAATTCAGGGTTAAATGTGAATTGAAATATTTTTTTTGATGACGTGTTTTTTTGGTAAGTAAATATTTTTAAATTATTTACAATGGTTTGGTATTTTTCGCTAAATTGAGATTTTAATCTTTTGATCAATAAATTCATCACGTTATCCACATTGCCAACCTTTGGAAATATCAAAGCATAGCAAGGTTTATCAGTTACAACCACTTGATGAGATTCTAATGCCAAAGATTGTTCCAAATCAATTATTTTACAATCAAATCTAATATCCGGTTTATCGGTGCCATAATACGTTAAGCAGTTTGAAAAGGACAACACAGGAAAAACTAAACTTTTGGTCATATCTAAATTCATAATATCCTTTTTTTTAAAATCATCTATAGTAGATAAAACATGTAATATAGAATTTTCTATCAATTTCATTACATCTATGCATTTTGCATATGCCATTTCTAAATCCAATTGCACAAATTCTGGTTGACGACGGGAGGTACATTTCTCGTTTCTGTAACACCTAGCTATTTGAATATATTTTTCTACTCCAGACGCCATCAATATTTGCTTGTACATTTGAGGGCTTTGTGTTAAATGATAACTTGTTTTTTTGTCGTCTATACTGTTTAAAACGTGAAATTCATTTGATCCTTCAAACCCCCTCCAAGAAAATGTTGGTGTATCAATGTATGTAAAATTTTCATTGTTAAAAAAATTTAAAAATAAATTGTAAATTTTTGAACGCAATTTCAATATATGCAATTGAGATGTCCGTATACTTAATGATCTAAATATAATAATCAATGTAAATTAAATTAAATTATGGGTACAACAAACATGAGTATGCCGACAGAACTGAAACTTGGAATTTTTAATTTAATTTATATTAATATTTTAATTTTTTATTCGATATTTGTGGAGAGTCGCTTTTTCAATCGTTATACATTTACCTTTGTATACCTTTTGTATAAAGAATTAGCTTAACCTGTTGGTTAAGCGTAAATTTTCATTTGATTTGTTATTAGATATCAAGTCAGGTAGTAAACACGGACTTCCTTTAATATATTTAGCAACTATTTCGTAGGCTCCATTAAATTGATCTATTCGGATTTTATCTTTCGGTCTATTTTCAATGTGGCCCAATATGCTTACAGCAGATTCCAATTCTAAAATGTACATATAATTCAAATTAGTTACATCTCATTAGTAGTACAATATGTAATACAATTTGAAAAATTTTGTTATACATAATAAATGTTAGACCCCTGATAGTCGTAGGCCCATCTTTCATATACGAATCAGATCAGTGACTACGTACACGTTCACAATTTCATGCCAAGTTCAGGGTAAATTAAAAAAGGGGCACGACTGAAGTTCAGTGTATATGAAAATGATTGGACACATTTTTCTAAAGAAACACGGATACGTAAATTAATTAAAATTATACTCAAAATATCCTTATGATCATTGCACAGCTTTTTATTAAAATAAAATTGTGCCATTCCGTTTGAATCCCGCAGTATAACAAATTTTCCATTAAAGTGTATTTTGTGTATAAACCCCCGAAATTCGTATATTTCCGTTTTATCTGCATGTGGAATTTGTTGAGTAGTACATGTCCTAAATTAAAAATTTTATATTTAAGGAAAATGTATACAATCCTCTCTATAAAAAGTTACCAATTAACTTAAACTTAATCCAACTCAATTTAATTAACGGTTTTCATTATGAAAATGGGTTACTATATTTTTCAAAAATTAACACTTCATTAACACTAATGCAGTTTTATCATATGATGGTAAAACCAACATGTTAAATGTATTTCAATTTATTGTCAACGATAATAGAATCAGCGCGCTGGTCGCTGCAGCAGCGCCATTAGTCATGAAATTTTTTTAATATTGTATTTTATATAACCTCCTCCGTTAATATTTATGTTTTTTTTATGTTTAAATTTTTTTTGATTTAAATCACATGTGGTTACAATAAGGCGAGGTTACAAATTACTTAATGATTAAATTAATGATAAAATTAATGACTTAATTTTAATTTACTAATATTACTTATATGGTTTTGATCATTAATATGTATGTTTCTGAGGATGAGCGTTACAATGTTAACGACGTATATACAATAAGCGTATATACAACGACAATGTTAATGATTTTAAAACACGTCCCAGATTTATGTCTCTTTATATTTTTTGGGCTGATTTTATTTTTATTTTTAATTTATTTTTTATAAAAAAAGGATAATTTGTGGCTTTTGAATTTATTTTTAAAAAAGGAATTTAAATTTCAACGCCAAAAACTTACATTTCATAGTCCAAACCACAAATTACCCTTTTTTTTAAAAAATGAAATAGTCCTAGAAATATATAAAACATTAATTGTGGGATAATTTTTATAATTATGATCATTATTTTAAATTAAAACCACAAAAACGTACATTTTTATGATTAAAACCACAGATTACCCTTTTTTTAAAAATAAAACTCCTAAAATTACAAAAAAATTATAGCTCATAGTTATATCGAGTTTACACACAAAAAAGTTTAATCTGAGAAAGTGACGCATTCACGGTCAAAAAGGCACTTTGGTATTCATTACATTTTTTATTTGGTAACTATTTTATTAACGTAAATGTTTATTGAAATAACTTATTTCACGATACATGTCACAGAATTAGTATGATCGACAATTTTTTATTATTTAAAAACTATTGATAAATTAAACGTAATATAGACGTACATTTAAATTTCAAGGTTCAATATGATATAATTTGTCCCTAAAAACCTTAATAAAAATAAGTTAAGACTGACAAACTGCAAAATTAACGAATATTACAAAATGAAAACATTGTATGGTGTTTACACGAAAATTTTTAATATTAGAAGCCCAAAAGTATTAGTTTAGTAGCTAGTTACATATATAATTATAATGTACATTATACATTACACTCATATTATGAAAATTTTAAATCATAATTATAATAATAACGTTACTTTATTGGATTTCTAGGATTTATAGGGATATTTTCAAATAAAGAAGTTTGATGATGTTTAAATCTAAAGATTGTTTTCAGCCACTTCATTAAATTAAAGAAATTTAAACTTTATTGATTATTTAAATTGATGTATAATTGAATGTAAATGAAGTGAAATAAAAATTATAAAAACACTGACTGAATTAACGTTGATTATTCGTGCATAACAGTTACAATTCTTTATTTTGCAATGAAATCAAATTAACACTGATGCGTTCGGCAGTGATTACAGACCCAACCTTTGACACCTAGGCGTCCGCATGTCAAATAACAAACCTGAAATTCAAGTTGCTAAGATTGTAATAAATTTTCTATTACAATTTATACGAATCCACTGTAAATTTACACGAAATTATAAATTTTAACGATAAAATGTCATAAGAATCTTAATATTATGACAAATAAAAGTAAACGAATAGATGAATCGATTTATCCAGATATATTAAGTTAAGTAAAAACTCCTTACCAAGAATGCTATTGATTAATCGTCGAAAAAGTATGATTATTCTAACCTGAATATTTTCAGTAAAATGCGAGTGTGTTCATTTAATAGGTTTATATGTAAACATTAGGTACCAAATTTCCTAAATCAATTTTGATTTAAATGTATATATTATAATATCAATAAATGGTAATGTTATAAGAATAATTGTTTTAATTATTTGAAATTTAAGAGGTACAAATATTAATGAAATATGGAAATTATAAAATCAAAGCGAATGAAACTTCCAAAAATTGTCAAACGAAAATTAAATGGTTATAACCCGCAATATGTAAACAATCTGCGCTTTATGGACAAAATTGATAAGAAAAAGTACAATTTACCATTAATTATTATTGGAAAAGGTAAGCATTTTAAAAAAATTTCCAACCGTACAGAAGAAAATTGCTTAAAACCTACAGATACCGCAAACTCTGGTAATTATAATATGAATTATAATATATATAATAAATCATTTGTAGACTTTTGTAACAATGTAAAATTTTATTCAAAATGCAAATTGCTTTCAAATAATGAATATTTTTCAAAATTCAATCAGAAAATGACAAAAACTTATTTAAAGCCTTTAAATAACAAGATATTTAACCAAAGAAACAAATTTTGGAATTCATATAGAGGAACGAATGATATTGTCAACTTTTGTGATACCTTTCCCGGTTCATTCGCATTTCCTGTCACAAATTCTTATAAACTTTACAATCGAAAAAGTTATTCTATCGAATTACAACGTACTGATGATTTTTTGTATCATTCCATGTTTGATTCTAATCAATTTTACATGCATACATAGTATAATATACTGAGTATATTATCACTTTAATGTGATGTATATTTAAATTAAACTTAATTAATTAGCTCGATACTAAGTATGATGATGAATATATTATTTCAACATAACCGTACAGTGTACGGCGTACACATACATGTAATTTTTCTAAAATTTTATAATTTAAGATAAATTGGTGTTTATGTTTTCGTCTAAATCTTTGTTGTATTTGTCATCGTTATATTCTCTTGTTGGATCTTTTTTATATTTCTCAAATATTTTAATAAATTTCATTTTTTCTTCCAATATTATATTATTGTATCTATTCCATTCTTCTATTGACTAAAATTTAAAATTTACGTATTTCTATGTTAAAAATATGTACATACTTTCTCGTGCATGGATATCTTTTCTAGTGTTATTTTTTTAAATACATCAATCAAATTTTTATTCGTTCTGTTGTTAAAATTTTTAATTTCGTCTTCAAATACATCATTCCATTCTTTTTCTATTGACTAAAATTTAAAAAATAAATATTTGTAAGTTACAAATTATTATCAGTTGAAAGACTCTCAACAAGTAGACCAGGGTGCACAATATTTCCATAAATTAGGCCGTAAAGCTTATCATTACAATACGAATATATACTCAAATATAATATATTTGATATGTACAAAAAATATTCAATAATATACTTATAGTCCTAAAATTTAATCAAAAGACTATTCTGATAAAAATTTCTAGTTTAAATAGATACAAAACTTCAATGGGCAATGCGGCCATGATGTCTCAAGTTGTGCACCGCTGATGTAAACAATACTGATTATAGAGCAGGCGTTCTCAACCTTTTTTCAGAGGGTCACATCTTATCAATATAAAATAGTTTAGAACCATCGCGGGCAAAATTTTTATTTTATTGTTATAAATTTATGAAAAAAATTTTTTTAAACAAACACAAATCATTTTAAAGTTATAAAAAATATTGGGTGGGTACAGGTTGAGAATCGCTGTTATATAGATTTCAATAGCAAAAAAAAATATCTTTAGTATTTGGTTAAAAAGTAACCACTCAAAATGAACGAGACAAATGTATTAGACAAAATCGACTGTACTATAAATTACATTTTTTTTGTGGTATTCTTTTATTTTAAACATGTTCTAAAATTTTAAATTACCTATCAAATATATATCAAAATATATAGTTTAAACCAGTGGTTCCCAAATGGGGCTTATACTCACTGGGGGAAAGAAAAGTCTGAGGTGAGAAATGGTCCTGAGATGTAAGAAAAATTATTAAATTTAATTTGAAAAGTTGATAATATGTTTGATTTAGTCCAGGGTTGCAACCTTTTGTGTCTCGTTGACCACTTTTTATTATCAAAAAATTATACGGGCCCCGTTTTTGAAAATTATATATGATAAATTTCAATTTTAACTGAAGAGAAACGGTTCTAGTATATTCAACAAAATAATATCCAGGACGATTTGAAAATTCAGAGCTAAAATGAGTATAATAAGCTAATTATGGTAGAAAAGTGTTTAAAAGTTGAAAAATTTAAAAATAAATAATTTACATATTTTTCCCGGGAAATCACAATCACTAGTTGGCACCTCTGATTTAGTCTTTGATATTTACGTTAATTAAATGTACTTTGTGTATATATTTTGGAAATTTGCTTATGGATTAATTTTCAATTATCATCAATGATGATTGATCCATTTTATTACATTTCCTTTGTTTAAATGATAAATTAAATGAAAAATGTACCAAATTATGTCACAAAAACTTTTTTCCTCCATATACTACTTTATTAATTAATACCTAAATAAGGTGGTTAAGCCGCGGACATGTATTGAATCGTTTATTGGGTCATTAGAAAAGACAGTGCATTCCAAAAATATTTTATAATATATAGAGTGAAACGCCTTTAAATACAAATATATAAGTAATATAATATTATATAATTATAAAAAATATAATTAGTTATTAATTAATTATATTATTGGAATACACTGTCGAATGGGCGCATTATGCGCTGCGGATATACTAACAAAAACATCATTTATCATAAAAATACACTATTTAACAGATTTTTTTGATAAAATATTATTTTGTTTTTTTTAATATAAAATAAATTGTAATCATAAAACGATGCATGATAATAAAATTACTTGTAAATGTTTGTAATTATTTTTATGTTGATAAAATAAATTCGTGAAGTCTCCATAAGTATTTTCTTGCTAAAATCAGTATACTATACATGTATAATTTCAATTAGTAATACATTATTATATAATATAGGGATTCTCAACCTTTTTAAACTATCGTCGTATTCCACCATAATTAATAAATTTCTAAATCAGTGCCCCTATGATAAAATGAGCTATACTTTTTATAAAATCAATAATAATGGAAAAAAAAGGTAAATAATTTTTATTTATTTCCTTGTGATCCTTGCGCCTGGTGATTAAGTGCCAACTCTTAATTCTTGTTTTTATTCTGGTTAATTTGATAACAACATCTCCTTATTTAAATATATTAATTTGTTTATATCTTTACTCAATATTTTGTTTACAGAACTGAATCCACTTTCAATCGTGTAAGATGTTGGAAAAAACAATAATATCCTTGATATTTCAGAACACATCAGTGGATAAAGACAATTTGGAGGTTCATTTTTACATTTTTAATAATATTGGTGGCAGCTAAATTATGAAAACGCCCCTTGGGCGCTAACGCTTACGTTGAAAACCACTGATATAATGAATTATTCAAAACACTGAATAAACACATATTTAATTTTCATGTTGACAAAAATTTCCTTTGCCAATAATTTATTAAATATTTTAATAAAATATACTTCTTTCTCAAAAATAGTGACATTATTATTGAATATTTGAGCTGTTTCATTGATACTTTTTTTCAAAATTTTTTCAGATTTTGACCACTCCAAAATAATTTGATTCAAATTTTTAAATTTGGATATATACTCTAAAAATGATGACAATTAAATTAAAAAAATCATGTCTTAACCACTACGGTTTGTTTCGAGTAAATAAGATGTTTTGCATAAATTTCTGCAACAATTGATGGCCATTTTAAATTCGTAATTGGAATGCGATGAATTTAACTTTTTTGTGTAAATTAATTTGAGTTTCTTCATTTCTAATTTCCATTTGCTCATAAACTCAATCAAGTTCTATATTTAAAGGTAAATTATTTTTATATTTAAACTGTATAATTTAAACATAATACATTTTCAGTCTCAGTGAGAAATATAAACAAATCTTTGCTGGTTGACAGAATTGGGTGCTTTACAACATTTTTTAGAAAAAATTCCAAACTTTTTGACCTAATTATAATTATAAAACATAAATTATGGATTCAATATGGTCTCTTATTTAATTAAAATTGTCAAAAATTTTAACATTTGTAAATAAAATAACATTTTTATAGTCAACAATTTTAAGCTTTTAATGCCCTCTGATATATGTGAATTAGTATATAGTACTCGTTTCACCTTTTAGCAATAAAATTTGCATCGAATCTAACAAATCGATCTTTTGCAGATGACATTGGTAAAGTCTAATAATATGTAAAATTGCAGTTTATAATTAATATTAATATACCGGTATCACAATATTAGTATATTTATAAGTTAAACAGGATTTTAGCCATGAAAAATGGTTGAATCGACGTTTAGCGTTGTAAGTTATGGGTATTTCGTTAAATTTATGTATCTAAATTTTGCTTTTATGCTTACTGTACTAAATTACTTTTGTTTCTACATTGTACAGTATATAATGTTTAAAATTAACAGTACACTTGGTTGGATTAGAAACTTTTATAATGTTTAGGTGTAAAGATTTTTCAGTTTTTAAGTTCATTTGTACATCTTCTGTTGGGTTTATATCATTATTAAGTATCTAAATATGTATACATTTCTATATTATTACGAGGGAAATTTATTTATGACCAAAAATTAAAAAAAATTATGACATTTCACCAAAAACATATGACTATTTCATTTATTATGGTACAGCGGTTCCCAAATGAAGGTACTGGAACCCCTAGGTCCCAGAAATTATTTTAGTTCAATAGCTCGTCTGACACTATGACTAATAAATTATGGATATTTTTTAAATTCCAAAAATAAAAATTAAATTGTAATAATATACAATGTACTTATTAATAATTCCTTATGTATTTACGTATATTTGATATTTTTATATTGTATAGTCACTGTGATTTTAAGGTTGTATATTAAATGTAGTTACTACCCTATTTTGTCAGTTCGATCATCAACGATTTTTTAGATATACATTTTGGGTCAAGTAGAGTATTAACAATTTTAAATTAATATGATGTCATAGTTACACTAAATTTTAAATTATTATGGATACGAAATTATTATTTCTTAGTTTAAAGTACAAACTATTAAGTATGTTGGGAACCGCTATTATAGTACAATAGAATATATTTATACATATTCGTTTTTAAAAAATTTATTTCGTTTGATAATATATTCCTTAACAACGAAAACGGTTGTTTCAACACATGATGATGAGGTTTATCAGTTCAATAGCTGGGAATAAGTTTTTGGTGATTCCATTTCATATAGTATAATTGAAAATTGTTAATTTATATTATCGTTTTAAGGAAAATAAAATTTTTTTTAAATTATGACTTTATTAATATTATTATGATAATTATGTCAGAAATATGACATTTATGACTTTTTAAAAATCGGTATACCCATTAAATGTGTTTATTAGAGTTCCCTCTTACATTTCTAACATTTTTTTAATATTAAAAAATAAAATTATCTTTATGACATTGTTCGCCCTAATTATTACACAAATAGCCAGTGAATTTTTACTATAAAAGTTACTGTGGGTGATAAAACTCGACGAATGGTTAATTTTATTACATGTCTTATTCATTAGTCTATTTTTCTTAATTTTGATTTGATTTTACACTATTATCAGTTGGTACAATTTTTTGTAAATGTCAATGTAATTAAAATTTTTTTTAATTGCGTTCAATTGACCGTTAGACGTTGAAAAGCTACTAATAATAAGTGTAACTATTGTATCGTAATAAATATTATAATATCTAACCATATTTTTGTCTAAATCTTGATTTGACTTTGATTCTTCCGAAACTTGATCCACAGAATTATTAGATACTTCTTTAATATCTAATTCGCAGTCACTTTTGTTAATTTCCTGTATATGTACAGTAATAGTAATACATTAATAATAATTTTCATACTGTTTCACTCGGTGTTGAAATTACATTTTGCTCTTCAGTGTCATTACATAATATGTTCTATATTTTCATAAAATTAATTAGATTTATTTTTAAGTATTACATTAATATTAAAATGATCATGTTCTATATTTAGACTCTAAAAAAATAAATACATTTAATATTTTAACATTACATCACAATCTGATGATAATTCTGCTGCTTCATCTGAAAAATATGTTGAACCGTTAGACGAGAAATTTGAGTTAAAATTCATTATTAAAAATTACGTAAAACAGTAATATAATTTCATGTTTACTTTTAGTTTGAGCCCATAGAAACTTTGTTTGTTTATAATAATAATGTAGTATATTATATAATTTTAGTCATGCCACGTTTTCCAAAAACTGATTTTGAATGACTCACAGAGAGCAGAATGTATCATATTCGATACCTATTCGAAAATTAAAACTAGGTCGCAAACATTTTTTAGCAAACAATGTGTACTGTCGTATAGCCCTAGCCACCTCTTAAGGGTCTCGACTCGACATTTTAAATTTAACACACAAAATAGTTATGATGTTCAACAATATAATTTTTTTAAATGTTCAATTTGGAAAAATGACGCCCCATTTTACAAATTTGCGTCAGGACCACGAAGAGGGTTTGCTATAGTAGGTTCGGTTCTGCACTAGAAATTTAAATATAGGCCATTTCTTTGATTGAAATTTCGAGCTTAAAAAGAGTGTGGATCAAAAAGTTTGGTGTCACAGATGAAGTTCATTAAATCTCTAAATTTTGATGTTTTAATTCAAATATGGTAAATCGATGTGTAGGGAAGAATTTAGAGTATATAGATATGATAATTATCATTTTATTAATTCATTAATTATAATTATAAAATTGGCCTAAATACCAAATTTTAGAATAAAAAAGTATGATTAATATTATGATTCAATATTGTGCATTGTACTCGTCCATGTCCTTATCCAATTGTTCAAGAGTAGAGATTTTCTTGAATGACTTTCTTATCGAACCTGTGGAACTTTTTTGTTTCTTAACGCCATTATTATTTTTTCTGAAAAAACAATATATTGTATTAAATGAAAATTTACGTTGTTAGAACAGTGACATCCATAACCGTTATGTTCATCTTTTGTTCTGAAAGAAAATGTAAAATTATTTAAAAATATTAATTACCATCTAATGCGATATTGTTGTACTTCTTTTTGGCGTTCATTGCATCAGTCATTTTGACATAATGTACCCATCCAGTGCACAAGGACCGTTTGAAACTGTCATAATTAACACCATAGCTTTGCATTTTTCCAAATCCAACAAACACATCCTAAATGTAAATTTATTGTATTGCATTTGATAATTAAATCGTGTCAAAAGTCAAATACAATGTAGTTGATTAATTAATCTGGTTCCGAATGGTTTACATGAGTTTTATTTTTAAGGTTTAATACATACCTTAATATTTTTCTTCGTAATTTTGTGATGCAAATTTTTAATGATTATTCTTCCACTTTTACAATTCATATTTGTATTCGCTTTTTTCTAAATAACCAATTAATAATATTCAACAGACTGCTTACATTGAAATTATTTGATGATTTTCTAGTAAATGGCCGGTTTGAATTTCTGTTATGCTGACGTATACCTTCTTTGATCAATTTTTTATTATTTGTGTATGTATTTAAACTAACGTCCATTTTTATAAATTTTCTTTAAAATATGATGTTAATTGTTTGCAAAATTGTAGAGAATAAATCTATAAACTAGTAAAATCACTTATATAGTTCATATGTTATTGTATAGTTTAATTAGATGAATAGTCATCAATATTTAGATAATTTGTAACATATTGTGTAATTATACAATTAATTAACAGTGCAGTACTTGTACTTGTATTATAATGTATCAGTTATTATAAATTTCATTAATACTTATATATTATTATTCTTTACAATTTAATTTAAATAATGTCAAAATCAAGAGCCTTGCGGAGGCAGCTAAGGGCTATATGAAACTCAAATCATTTGCAAAATTTTTTCAAATGTGAGTTTGATTTTTCATTTTCCCGAATTCATAGTTTCGGTTCGGTAAAACCAGATATTTTAATAATATTTTAGTTTAGAAGAGTTTCTTTTAAATTATATTATTTGAAACCACTAACATGACAAAAAATTGAGATGTGGATCTGTTTGTTGGAAAATATGATTTTTCCGTTAGCTGGTTTAGAATATTGTTTTTTTAAATTTTTAATAATTGATTATCCTAAAATAATTTGTATAATATATTTAAATTTATAATAATTTATATTATATTTAAAAAGATAATATGCTTTTTTGATGATGCCTTCACGGTGAAAAAAGCACTTTGGTATTCATTTTTTTATTTGGTATTTATTCTATTAAAACAAAAAGTTTGAAAGAAGTAACGGTCCTACAATTAAAATCATCGATGATAGTTATACTCCTTATCTGACTCCTTAACGCTTCTATTCAAGTTTTTATATATTCTCAACTACTATATTTAAAATTATTGAAATAACAATATTCGTTAACACTAGACCCCTAAAAAGTTTAAACCCTAAAATTATTATTAAAATTATTTATGATTGTAACAAAACAGTTATGAAAAAAAAAATAGATTTTTGTTGATATTACTACTCACACAGATTAACGATGGTATAATGGTTTATTAAAAAATGACAGTTGTAAAAATATTAAAAAATGAAAATTATGCTTATTTAATAGTAAAATAATCCACACTCATGAAATTTACTAAAGTGATACAGTAGAATCTTAAATTGTACACATATAATTCACAAAAGTAGTACTTTTTCAATATATTGATTTGACACAAGTTTAATTTTATTCATTAGGTCAACTGAAATTAAAATTATACACAGAATCTTTCGGTTATATACATAATTTAATTTATAAGCACATTTTTAATCTATTATTACTCTAAAAAATCGTTAAATTGTATGTCAGTGTGTAAATATGTTGAGATTTAAAAGAATCAATGTAATTACAGATTAACATTAACAAAAATGCATATTATGGTAAATATTAAATGTTATCTTTTATACATGTATAAATTTAATATTTAATAGTAATCTAGTTACTATTGATAAAGTTAAAACTAAATTTTGTTACAATAGTGTGAAGATTTGAAAAATCGATATGATTACTAAACAGCTACGAGACTCGACTAATCAATAACTAATGTACAAAATATATAAAAATGTTACGTTTTAAATGCAGTGCATAATACATTATTGCGATATACTCGCACAAGTATATCAAATATTTTGGTTTTATATGTTGTTCTTAAACTAATTTATTTTAATCCATGTAAAATTTGAAAATTGTTTAAATCGTTTCAATACAAATAAACTCTCTTAGTTTAGCCAAACCTGTAATGGACCCACTAGAGTCCAATTTCAGTTTGCTTACACTGGAAGAACAAAAAATAATTAAAGACGTCGTAGAAAGACAAAAAAAGGAAGAAGAAAAAGAGCGAAAGATTAAAGAGTAATTTTGGTAAAAAAGTAGTTTTAAAAAAATTAGAAATACGAATGATGAAATAATTAAATTACAAAAAAAAGAAAGTGAAATTCGAAATCAAAAAGTAGATGACACAATTTGTAGTTTGTGTAGAAATACAAAGTTTGTGGAGGGAACGGGAAAATATTGCAACATGTGTAAAATGAAATGTTGTTCAAGGTGTTGTCGGCCTAATAAGGTACTTTTAATTTTTAAATGACAAATTTTTATATTACTTGCATTGAAATGTACATAAAATACATACTTGGTACAAGTTAATGTTGATCTAATTTTACTCTAAAATGTATAAATATTCATATTTGAAATCGCCAACATTTATTGATGTTTAAAATTATACAATCAATACGAATTAACCGTATTTGAAAGTTGCGACACTTATATGTATATATTTAATTTTTTTAAAACCTTTATATATTAAATGCAGCATTTCTACTGCAGTGGACAATGCTTATTGTACATTTACATTTTTCTAGCAAAATATTAATTTTTATCAAACCTTTAAGCAAAATAGTTTTAAAATATTTACAATTATCAATGTCATTTTGACAATCAATAATAAATAAATAAATTATATAATTAATTGTATTAAATTTTTAACATAATTTTACCTTTTATTACAAGTAATTTATAATTATAATGTAATTTATCGTTTTATAATAAATTTAAAATTAGAATGATGGATATACTTGTAATCTTTGCCGAAAAAAAATGGAACTAAATTTAAAAAATATTACAATTTCTCAAACTACACCATCAAATATTACAACGTCTAAAATTGTTACACCACTTCAAATCACTAAAATAATTGGAGATAAAGAGAATAAAATGTATTCGTCTTTTTCCGAGACTAAAATACCTATTGCTAGACCTACTGATAATTCAAAAAGCAAATTTAAACCATACAATAAAAATATAAACAAACAAATTCATAATGAAACTGATAATATTACCATGAAAAGTGTAGATCAAAGTCTGTTAATCAATCCAGTCATTAAAAATCATGAAAAATACGATAAACACGAAAAAAATGTTCAAAATTGTGCCAATGTTTCAAACCCTTCTAATCTTTACCGTAACCCTCATAAACAAACTACTCATATACCTCTAGAAAATACGTCTGGTTATAATGCTAATAATTTTAATGTTAAGGATCCTCAACAAGTTAATTATTTTGATTCTCGTTCTAGAGATAAAAAAATATATAAAAATACCCAAAAAAACCACCTTGACGGCAATATATTTGTCAATGAATCTTTTGATACTGCTGACACAAGTTTTAGAAAGTAATTTTTTTGTATGAAATATATTACCGTCAATCTCGATATTGCAGGGTTATGGAATAGTTATTTTTTATGAATTCGTATGAATATGAATTTTTTGAATTCCAAATAAACTTAAATTTAGATTAAATTTTAAAATCGATAGTAACAAAAATTTATTTAAATATTGAACAGATTTTTTTATTTTTATGTAAATAATTAATTAATTTTATTTAATTAGATAGAATGTGTGTATAATATTAAAAATAAAGTAAAAACAGTACAATCTTAAAAATGGTCATAAATAGCATACATTTAATAAAAAATAAAACTATAAAAACCTATTTTTTCATTTTCAATATGATAATATATATTCAGTATCAATTTAATAAATACTTAAAAATACCAATTATGTATCAATAATTAACGAAATCAGCACTTTATAAACATGATTCAGGTGAATTTTATCAATATTGCAAAATATTATAATAAATATAAAAATGAAAAATGTATAAATACTAAAATGCTTTTTTGGCCGCGAAGCGTCACTTATTCAAATTGAAATTTTTTGTGTGTGTTAACAAGATACAACTGTACCACCTGTAATTTTTTTGAAATTCTAGGGCTGTTTTCAAAAAAAAGGGTAATGTGTGGTTTTGACCCTGAAGATAATTTTTTTTAAATTTAAATTTATGATAATGTTTATGGTTGTTAAATCCGTATTAGAGTGAATATTTTTTTTTTAATTCTCCAACTCGTTTGATTTTCAAAAAAAGTACAATTGGACTTTTTGACTAGTAAGATGTGAGTTTAGGAAATTGAAATTTATCTTACTAACACTCGGAAAAAAAACTGTAATAGAAATGTGGACTTTTTAAAATTCTAAGACTGGTAGTTATTGAATTAAACAATAACACACACACAGACAAATAAAGCATATTATATGAGTAAAAATTGTTTATCTTTAAATTTTTAATAATCCATCAATTTTTAAATAAGCAATATGCTGTTTTGATCGTGAGAATGAAAATTTCCAGAATTACAATTTTTTTTTAATTAAATAATTTAGAAGAATACGAATAATATAAAATTTGTAAGAAACAGTTTTATTTAGTATTTTATAAGAGTTATTCAGGCAGACTACATACAATTTTAAATAAATAAAATAGTTTAAATTCAGTTTTAAATTTAAATTTTATATGTCGTTTTGATCAATACTATGTTCAATACTATGATCAATAAAAGCAATGTTTCCCACGTTGTAGTGGATCCACGTAAAAAAAGATGACGAGATATTAAGCGTAGCAATTATTGTGCGTTTCTACTAAAAACATGTAAATATGTAAAATGCAACAATTTTCTCAATATATATTAGTATTCTTCATACACTTGTATATAGAACACATTATCATTAACATCACGAAATCGTGTGGTTATATTTATACATGGTTAAAATTTATATTTAGTATAGAAATTTGTTTTAATTAGTTATATATTGACAGTAATATCATACAATAATAAATTCAATATATAATGGGAATATCGTCTAATTATTTTTATCAACAGTTACTTTGAAAAACACGAAAATTATCCCAAAATGCATTTACAGAATAAGCAAAACACATTTGATGAAACAGATAGAGAGAAATATACTATAAACAATCAAGAAATTGACCCTTCTTGTATTGACTATTCTATGCACAATAATACAACACACAGCACACCAAAAAAGACAAATCGTAGTCATAATGCCATCAATAGAAAAATGTATGAATGTGAAGGTAATTATTATTCATTTAATTATACATCATTATTTACAATATTTTAGAAGAATTTTCAAATTTTATGGTAACATTTTATATTTAAATATTATTCAATTTAAATGACTAAATTAGCCAGCCGTCTGGACTACATCAACTGATTGTAATGTATTGGTAGGTAAAATGATATTACCAAAGGTACCCCTAGACAGAGACTCCCCATTTGTAATATATTTAAGGTCATCATTGGGTAATGTGATTTAAAATATTTATTAAACGCTATTTAGGATTCAAAGTAGTAGGTGGTTTGAAGACTGTTGAAGGTTATCTAGGTGCCTTTGTAACAAAAGTTAGAAAGAATGGAATCGCTGATAAAGTGGGTGGTATACGAGCAGGTAATATACAAAATATATATCAATATTTGTTTCAACATAATTTAGGGGATGAAGTGGTGAAATGGCAAACTTACAATCTAAGAAACTTATCATTTAACCAAGTATACGACATAATCCACTCGGCTAAAAAACTAAAATATATAAACTTAATAATTCATCGATACTTAGAGTAACAATTCAAAGATAGTTATATAATAATTTTAGAAAAAAAATGTTATTGTACATACCACCAGGTTTATTAAATTCGTATACATTATATTTATTTTTTTAAGAAAAAAAATTTATAGATAACACCATTATTTCTAAAAATTCGTCGATAAATCCAAGAAAATTGGACCAAGTTGTAAAATATGCAGGATTTATAGAAGTAAACCATAAATCAGTGTTTCCTAAACGGGGTCTTGAAAGTTTTCAAAAAGTAAGAACATTTATCAATTTTAAAAATAATCTTTATAATAAAAAAAATTGTATGGGTCCAATTTTGATTATTTATTGAGGGGAAAGACCAAACCGATTGGGAACCACTGAAATATATAATTAATAAAATTTAATTCATATAGTTAAAAATTTTTTACAACATTGAAAAGCTTTGTATACACATTGGAGTTCTTTCCTGTTCAATATTTATAGAACGAGCAGATGGGTATGAAAGAAATCCATATTGTGTCATTTCATTTTTATCTCGGTAATCATTATAATTAATCAGATGATTGTGTAAGACATTTCACTGTTAAACGTGAGAAAATTTATGAATTTCCTTAATAATATTAGCTACTAGCTTGACTGTTATGTACTTGGTACAAACAGCATCTTACCTTTGCCGAGGAAGTGCTTTTTTAATTCTATTAAAAAAATAAATTCAATAATATATTTTAAAATAAATAGTACTCCCATTTGAGAACCGCTGATGTAGATGGTTGTCTATTACCTATTGTCTGGAAGCTCATTGGAAAACTCAAGGAAGAAAATCAGTTCCAACGTGGTATATACATTAAGGTAATAGCTGGTGAATCGCCTTACAAAAGATTGCATTATAAAATTAAAAAATTTCATATAAAAAGAATAATGTTGAATCACACAGAAATAATGAGGACCATACATGCATTATCTTTAAATCTTAACTATTTTGCTATTTAATTTATTATTAAAATGTAATATCACAAAATTATTCATTTAATTCTGTTATTTCTATTAATTTTTATTTTCAGTTTAATTAAAATCATGATAAAAACGAAGTTTATTAAATTAATCGTGATAAAAACAAACGTGATTATAATCATCGTGATAAAATTGATTGACATGGTAGATGGTTATAAATTTAAATTTCAAACAATTATATCTTCAGGGCCAAAACCACAAATGACCATTTTTTCAAAAAAATAAAAATAGTCCCAAAGTTTCAAAAAACATTACAGTTTATTCAGTTATCTCCAGATATTACACACAAAAATTTTTCATCTCACAAATGATGTCTTCACGGTCAAAAAAATACTTTTTATCAATTTTTAATTTTTATAATC
The DNA here is from genome assembly GCA_001642005.1 of Intoshia linei. Taxonomy (NCBI): domain Eukaryota; kingdom Metazoa; phylum Orthonectida; family Rhopaluridae; genus Intoshia; species Intoshia linei. Next base: position 6,129 of record LWCA01000198.1, on the reverse strand, counting down.
TATGGTAATCGAATTTAAAAAAAGATATCATTTAATACAGCTTTTTACGTTTAAAATGTATAAAAAATTTATTATTTACCCTTTTTTTGGAACTTATTTTGATTAAAACAAAAATTTTTTATATAATTAATGGTGATAGAATTTAAAAATAAAAAATTATCTTCACACGTTTTGGAACCATTATTTTAAAAGATTGGTTATAGTGAAAAATGGTATTTTTATGTAATATTTTATTTTTTTTAATAGTAGATAATAGTAAAGTCCTACGTCCTATCGGTAGATCTAGGTGCTGTTTGTATGAAGTACAAAACAGCCAAGCTAGTTACTTAATTATTTAATCATTAAGTAAGGATTGTAGTATATTATTTAGTTATTTAATCAATTTTATATAGAAATCCTATATATCGAAAAACTAAAACGATTTATAACACATCAAATCCCGTTTGGAATCAAACATTTTTAATATACAACGTTTACAAGCAAGATTTATTCAACGTACCACTTTTATGTACAGTTATCGATTTTGATAATTTATCTCATGATGAATGTATTGGAGAGGTAATTTGAATTTCATTTAAAAATTTTTTTTTAAATAAAAAAAAATTTATAATTCAAAAATGTTAGTCTAATTAAATTTAGGTCGAGCTAAATTTAAACAATATTGATATTTACAATAATATATGTATTTATCAATTGGAATGCAAGAACTCAACTCTTTCATTTTATCATGTAATTTTTTTTTTTAATTTAAAAAATAATAAATATCTTTTTGTATTTTTGTCTTTGAAACACATTAGATGAAAACTACTTGTAATTATTTATAAACTTTGTAATTAATATAAATTTCAACTATTAATATTACTTATTATATAAATTGACTATTAATATTGAATAGAATTTCAACTATAAATTATTGATTACAGTGTAATATTATTTTATAGAAATCTGATAATATTGAAAATAATCAATTTTTTGACAGTAAGACCTACTCAACATCAGGTACAGTAATATTTTTATATTCAAATTGAAATTAAACAAAAAATTAGATAATAACGTTTGCAACTTGGGCCAAGATTTTAATAATAATAGGTAATAAAATTTAAACATTATAAGCACTTATTCAATAAGTCTTATTGTGAGTTAAAAATTTTGTTATAAATGCAATTATAGACCACATAAAAAAAAGATTAAAAGAATGTTGCCAGCTATACCTATACCTATAACAACCTCTGAAATTATCAATGCTCGATTTCGCCAAGAACCGTACACCGAACGGGCGTATTCCGATTGCGTAAATGATGCTCATTACCAAAATAGAACGCAATACTCATTCCAACCCAATGACTTTGCGTATCCAAAATCCAACTATTTAAATCAGAATTACATTAGATATCCAAATTCTATTAGTTATTCTCGTGATAAGAATTATTTTAACCCTGAAGAAAATTTACCATACACCTCAAAAAATATAAATTATGCATCAGATTATGAACAAGAATATAGAAATCCGTTACAAGCGCTACAAACGCATTCCATTGAAAACAGAAATTTAGAACCAAAGTTGTATAATAAAATGTTTATGAGCAATACAAAAAATAGACAAGATTATAGAAAGAATAACAAAGGTTATAGAATTTTTAATAGTCAGAACGATGTAAATATTGAAGAATCTGATTATTTTGAGAAAAAAAATTCCTTTATGAATAACCAAATTATTGATAATTACCATAATGCTAAACCAAAATACAAACATGACTATTTCAAGTCTAGGGGTATTTATGATTCTAAATCGAATTATTCGACTGAATCAAATAATCCTTACATACAAGGTAGAGACTCTTTTTCTCAATTTTATGATTCAAGTGATCCCAACAAATCATCATTTGGTGGTGAAAATTACCATCATGAAAAACTTAAAAATCCTAATTCAACTATTTCCCTAGAATCTAATATTTCCGATTCTAACCAAGAATTAATGCATACACACGGTTCAAATAAACAATTTTCAAAATACAAGCATTCAAACCATTTTATCGAAGAAGACGACGAAGAAGAGAGTAGTCCAATTACTAACAAAGAAAAAATATTGCATTTTCGTAGTATATCCGAGGAAAGTTTTCAAGATAATAACGAAGAAGAAACTAACGGTTTAAAATTTTTTTCTATTTTTTCATTTTTTCATTATTACTGTTTTTAGTAAAAACAACAGTCTACCATGATAATTCGGACCATCAACAGCTGACATCGTAAATATTTTAACGTGGTGTTGATAATTTGATTTTTAGTGTAATTTCTACATCATCACAAGAAAATACGCCTGATATAAATGTGGTAAAATTTAGCAGTAAAGCCAACAGACGCAAAAGTTTGGGATATAAAGTTGCCGCATTAATAGGATTGTGCAAAAAATTTTCAAATCATGGTTATTAATCATATTTAAACAAATTAATTGTCTTTTCATATGATTATGCAGGTGTAGACTTTTTACGAGTCATAAAAACAATTTTTTTATACATTCAATAAAATAGCGTTAAAATTTTTTTCTTTAAAAATTTTCTTCAATTTTAATGAAATTTGTTTTTAACTGGTAATTAGTTACAAAATATCATTTTATCAACATTTGTTCCTACAATAACCATATATTATGGAATTGAGTCGCCAAGGTTCATTAAATCTAGTATTTCAGTAATGATACAGTAAGCTATAGGGAATAGAGGGTAGACGATTAAAAATTAAAAAATTTAATAATTATAATTAACTATATATAATACTAATTAATAAACAACATCCATGACACCTTAATCTATGTTTTAGAAAATGTTCAGTTTAATAGAAGCGAAGAAATCGGTACTGATGTATTGAAAAATAACCACTGGTATATTTTTGAATTTAATTGATTTTTTTTTTAAAATATTTTAGCGAATCAATCAAGAGAAAAGAAAACTTTCATTTTGATAATTGTAAAAAATTTCATTCCAAATTTAATAATAAATTTTAGTTATCGAAGGGATTGGGCCAGGGCAAGTAGTAAATAGGCAAATTTTTGGAGCTTCATGTTTAGGTGAAATTCAATTGAGTTTACTTATGAAAAACAATAATTTAATTGTTGAAATTATAAAAGCCAGAGACTTTATATACAAATCGTCAAAAACCTTACCTGGTAATTTTATTGACATGAATAAATTAAAAAATATAATTTTATACTTTAGCAACCTACGCTAAAATATATTTGGTCAGTAGCGCAAAACACCTTATTGAACGGCAAAGAACAAATTGTGCCAAACGGATGACATGCCCTTTATATCAGGAAACGTTAATATTTTCAAGTCTTAAAGATGCTGAATTTTTACAAATTAGTATATTCGCTGAATACTCCAAAATAGAGCGTAAATCTTTAGTAGGTATTGCTCAAATACGCCTAACAAATCTAAATTTATCAAATTTGGTACTTGGATGGTACAAACTCTATAACCAGTTTTACGCCGAAATTAAAATTAATGGTGACACTTGAATCTATAATGTTAACCAAACTTGACACCTAAATGTTTATTTATTTGTTAATAAAATGTTTCATATTTTTTCATTCATTGCATTTTATTTGTTCAAAATTCGGACATTCAATATTTAATCAATACAACTAGTATAAAGTGGTAAATACAATAATTGCAATTATTGCGGCAGTAATTAATAAAAATATTACGAATACAGTTGCAATTATCTTTCTTTTCTGTAATGTATAGGTTATGAAAGCAATAAATTTTTTACCTTTCTGGATTTATTTCTATATTTAAAAGCTCTTTTAGTATGTTTTGTCGTAGTTTCTGCATAATCAATAGATTTTAAAATATTATATTCTATTCGGTTAATTGATTCACCCTTTGATTCGACCAAATCTGCCATGTCCATAAATAATTCATACAACTTTTTTACTGATTGTTCCAGTTTAATTATATCATTGTAACGAGATTGGATTTTTTTAAGAGACTGTTTAGCTTCTTTGGTTTGGGTAACAATCTAATTAATTTATTGTTAAATGTTTGAACCATTTGTATTTAATTACGTCTTGTGTCAGTATGGTAGGGTTTCCTGATTCTATCAAATCCTCAATTTCTTGATCCGTTATGATTTTATTACCTAAAATAAAACATATGATGAATAAAAATGAAGCATTAAATAATGCAACCAATTATTGAATTTAACCTAAATTGATTATATAATTACTCAACTCCATTTGACGTTGTATCCATTTTTTACAATTTATTCGATACTTTTGTTGATTTTCATAGTATATTTTCATTAATTTGGTAATTTCAATAGCGATGCTGTTAGCCTTGTCAAATATAATATAAAACATTTCATTATTTTTCGTATTAAATTTATTTTCCATTTATTAAATTGAATGTCTAATTTTGTATCTTTATGACATGATTAAAAATAAATGTCAAGAAATAAGATAGTTATTGTTATTTTAATAATATAATTTATTACAAGTTATTTAGTTAAATAAGGTTTTTCAAAATAAAATCAACATTCGTTAAATCTAATTAAATTTACTTGCACTTCCATTATTCGTAGTTCAACCCCGGAATCATTTGATTGTAACGATTTTATATTATTTTCTATCTCTATACGAAGATATTAAAAAAATTATACCGTACAGTAAAAACATATAATATATAAGCTATACTTAAACATTAGGGCAAGGATCGGCAACCAGTGGATCATAGAATCATTTTGGTGACCTTTTGAGTAAATATGTAAATTATTTATTTTTAAATTTTTCAGCTTTTAAACAGCGTTTAAAGATTTTCTACTACAATTGGATCATTATAATCATTTTAATATTGAATTTTCAAAAACGGGGTCACGAGATGCAAAAGGTTGCCGATCCCAGCAATGCATATAATATATATAAAATATAATATAATATTTATGTAGTATTATTAGGACGTTTCACAAATTGGAACCATTATCATATCCTGAATTTGCGAGATCAGTTGCGAACAACGATTGAAGTTTTAAACCTAATATTAATTTAAACATGCATGTTAAGGTTTATTTTGTATAATATAAATAATAATTCTGCATTTCGGTGGTCGTAGATGTAAAATTTACGTCAAGAAATCATATGAATTGGTTATGTGTCGAATACGTATAAAATGGCATCCCAATTAATGTTCATAGTTTAGAAACAATACGGCAGTTAAAATGACCGAAACTTATGTTTATATGATTTACTAATATGTATCATATAATATGATTCTGTTGATTGCAAACATGACTATACTAATAGAGATATATGATATGATTAATATATTAATAAACTACTTTTCCGTCATTTTTATTCAAATATTTATTTGTGGTGCGCAACTGATCTGAGCACTTTTACAAATAAAAAACTCACCTAATACTGTTAATATGAATATTGGATAATTTTTTCTACCGTTAAGAAAAATTTCACAATTTTCTACTTTTTGAAACACCCCAATTTACATATAAAAGTACTGTCAGACCTCTCGACATCGTCACTATATTTCAATTTTATAGCAAAATTATAATAACTGTTATCATTATTTGACTACCTATTTGTAATGTTATCCTCTCAACACCTCCATAAATATTGAAATACCAAAATAGCGATGTTGAGAGGCCTGACTGTATAATAATAAACTTTTCAAATCTTGGTTTACTTGACTAGCCATTTCCCTAATTTCGCTTTGTAGTTGTTCAAGTTTTTGATTAGTTTCTTAATATATTTATTTTTATTAATTTCAAACTACAAATGTAATATTTATTAGCATATACTTTCATTAGATTGAGGCAAAGAGAGTATATCATTGTTTAATTCCATAACCATACTTATTTTAGATTTTATGATGTGTAATTTATCCCAGATATCTTTTACCTTAAAATTCAAGTTCAGTGCACTGTAGTGGTGTCGCTATTATACGCACAGAAAATTGCAAAGTAAATTATCAATTACTGCAAATAAATAGCACTATAAAAATAATTTTGCTCTACGGATAATCGCCACACCACTGCACAATAAATGTGTATATTAACCCATATACTCCTAGACAAATTTTTCCAATTTTTTGGCTTCGATTTTTCCAAAAATTTGGGAAGTTA
>LWCA01001286.1:0-10227 GCA_001642005.1 Intoshia linei | reverse complement strand
CATTTTTTGTTTTAATAAAATATTTCGGAAAAAAAATATATGAATACTAAAATATTTTTTTGATCGTGAAGTCGTTACTTATTTGGATTGAATTTTTTGTGTGTTAACAGGATACAACTGTACGACCTGTAAATTTTTTTAAATTATAGGGCAGTTTTAATAATTATAATTACAATATATCAATTATAATTGATATATTGATATTATTACAATTAACGAAATCAGCACTTTAAAAACACATTACAAAACTTAAATGGCTTTGCCCAAGTTTTTTCAAAGCTGAAACCTCTGGTTGGGTACAAATTGAAGTATTTCATTTCATGTTTAAGTGGTAGGGTGTACTTTTTCTATGAAAATTCGTGGACAACCTTAATATTCACAAGTCAATAATTTAAAATTAATTTTATATGAAATCTTTTAATTTACTTATTTGACATATTGTAGCAGTATTGTGGAAATGTGTTGAATCAACAAAATTATAAAATACTTATTCTTGAATTTGTTTGAATAAGAAATTATTTTTTTACTTATTAATCAATCTATGTAATTAACATTGCATAGTAAATCAATTTTTTTTATAACTTTAATTATAATTTTTTCCACAACTCGCCATTAATTAAAAATATAAACTTAAAGTTTGATAACTATTTTTATAAATAAGTTTAATTTATTTTGTATTAAATTTTACAATTTATATTACCATTCTTATTATATTGCGATTTAACCTTTAATTTAAAGATTTTATCTGATGTTTCTATTATAATAAATTATAATTATATAATAGTTTTATATTCTTTATCTCGCCAACCTTTTCTAAATCTCAAGAATAGTGAGTTATAAAGAGAATAGTGTATTTTTTGTAGAGTAAATTTGTTTTACTTAAAATAACCTCTATAATTAATGAACAATTATTATAATACATAATGGTATTTTTATGAATAAAGGGAAAAACAGTAAGTCACATTAATAGTACGTTTATTTACACTTATTACAGTTGTTAATAAGATTATATTTAGTATTTTTAATATATGAACTTTTGTCATATGGGATGGTTTACTTTTTATTATTTGAATGACTCAAGTCACTAAAGTACTAAAAAATTGGGAAACCTGCCATAAACCCAGGTTAATTATAACACTTGATTAGTTGTTAAATTAATTTGTGACACACTGCGAGAAGACGGTGATGAAAAGAGTGATGAGAAATTTCACATCCGCAGAAATTTGGAACTTTTCTATAAAAGTTTAAATTAGGGGGACGTGCGGTTGGGTGCACTAAATTGTTATTATTATACAAATTTACCGCTCATTCTACTTATTTTGAATAATTTTGTAGGTAAACGTAAATATTATGACGGGCTCATAGTGAAATCAGCGAAATGTAGAATAATTAAATATGCAGTAAATTGAGTTATTTTAAGATTATTTTTTATCAAAATTAATTTTTATTGTGTTGAAAAATACGTCAAGTGTGTATTCAATACATGTATGTATAAATATTTTTATTTCCAAAAAGTTACAATGATTTTTCTAACAGGTTAGACTTTAAAAATTTTAAGGTCAGAAAAATGTTTTTCACCTACTACAAAATAGTATCCTAATAAATGCTAATGTTGTTAAACTTTAGAATGGTGAAATGACCAAAACCAAAAAATTGGTGCCGTGTTCATTATCCAAGATCTAACTGCACTATTTTTCTGATTCATCTTGTAAACCTTATCTATTTTACTAAGGTGTTACTGTCTCGTACCTTGCGTAACCCCAGGAGTAAAATTTACATTATTAATTGTTGCCGAAATAATCATAAAATACACGTCTACACACAATGTACGTCAAATTTTATTTTTAAATTAGGCACATTTTAGTACAGCAATGCAAAACAAATAAAGAACTAATTGTAAACATGACAAACAAAATTAGAATAACGCCATTCTCACATTAATAGTCTGAATTAAATGTTTGAAAAAATTTTCAACAGAATTTTTGTAATCTGCGTGATTGTACCAACATTGGCTCTATGGGATCCAATAATTTTCAGTAAGTAAATTATTAGGAATGATAATTGTTTAATGTGTTATCTGTCAATGTGAATAGACATTATAATGTGAAATACTATAATTGTTTTCATAAAAATTGAATTAAACATTTAATAATAATAAGGGCGTTTTACTTGTTTGATTCTTGGGATCAGTATTTATGATTTAATTTGTAAATTTTACCAATTAAAAATAATTACATAATAATTGTATAATGTTGATTTAAAATTTTACATGTACAATGTACATTTTCCAATTACATTTCTAACAAATTTATTTTAGTACCTGGTGATGGAGGAACAAAATTAGAAGCCAAATTGACAAATGCCAAAGTTGATAGTTTTAAATGTGAAAAAAATCATGATTGGTTTTTGTTATGGGTTAGTGTCGAAGAACTTGTTCCATTTGTTAGCTTGGAATGTTTTTTGGAAAGAATGACGTAATTTTTGTCTTATATTACATTTAGGGAATGACTTATGTCTTTGGTAAAAGTACATATTTGATCAGGATCGACTAAATCTTTAAAATTAAATTTCTAAATACAATTTATATTATTTAGATTAGAATATAACAGCACCGACAATCGTCGTGGACATAACAGAAAAGGAGTTGAAATTAGAGTTGCCGGCAACTCATATGGAAATGTTTCATCGATTGAATATCTTTCTGAGTGGCCATTAGTAAAAAGTAGATTTTAAATTATATATTTTATACCGAGTAAATATTACTACGATACATATTATTAAATTACTCAGATCTCAGGTTCCGTGGCCTATACCCTCAAATTATTCACTTATTTGTTAAGTGAAAATTTTGTAATATTGATTAGCTAGGAAATGTACCCTACAAGAAAACGCGGGTACGGGAAATCATACATATTTATTTTGATGTGGATAGTTTTGGATCAGGTCATAGCCTAGACAATTATTCTATTATTATACATTTTTCAAACTGTGGATCATAAAAAATCATATTTATAATTATACAAAAATTTTTGAAAAATTGGTGTGTAATTTACATTGTTTAAAGGTTAAATATATATTTATAGCCGAAATCTTTAATGGACTCATTGAACCACTGAAAAATATGGGATATGTGGATGGATTCAACTTAAGAGGTGCTCCGTATGATTTTCGACATGCGCCAGGTTTGAAATTATTTATTCATAAAACTACTGTAATGGTATAACACGGTGAATATTGGTTAAAAAATTATCAAGTAGAGTTTCGAAATAGACATTTAACATAATATAATACGTATGTATAATTAAACACATACATTAGTACGTTATATCCCGGGGTCAATGCTGGTGAACGGTTTTGGACTTCATAACATTATTTTATTTTTTTGATGAAACCCATCAAAAATGTTAGACTCTATTTTTCAAATATTGTTAGACGTTGTTTGCACTATTTTCTTAAGGTGACGTATTTAAATTAAACACTTAAAAATTAAAGTATTATTGGAATACTACAAGTTTGAAATTATCACGCCATCAAACTGGCGTGATGTGAATTTTAAACTAAGACATTTAAAAAAATTCTAGTTACTCAATATTATTAAAATGGTGCATAGTTTTTATAAATTGAGTATTGTTAAAAAATATATTATACTAGGTTGACTGTTATGTACTACTAACAAACAGGATCTCTGCCGAAGGCACATTTTTATTATACTTAAAAAATAAATTTACGTTGAAAATCTAATTTAAAAATCCTACTATTCACTATTATCAACCCTTCAAAGGAGTGGTTCCCAAATTTGTGTCAGGTGGAACCATCATATCACATTACCTTTTAATTTAAAGTGAATTATTCCACGTTGAATTTATTTTGTTAACATTTGTGTAAAGAATTAATTAACCGTTAATTATTTCACATATTTTGTTTTAATAAACTATATCGGAAAAAAATATATTAGTACTAAATGCTTTTTGACCGTGAAGGCGTTACTTATTCAAATTGAAATTTTTTGTGTGTGTTAATTATGTTAGGGCTGTTTTTATTTTTATCAAAAGGGTAATCTGGGTTTTGATGGTGAAATTGATCTTTTTTGAGGTTGCCATTTATAATAATGCTTATGATTTTAAAAACTATCCCAAACTTAATATTTATGTTTTATAAAATTTTAAGACATGTTTTATTTTTAAATACAAAGGGTAATTTGTGGTTTTGACCATGAAGTTTGATAAAATATGCGTTTCTGAGGCTGAGATTTACGACAATGTTAATGATTTTAAAATGCGTCCCAGAGTGTATGTTTTATTAAATTTTTGGGCTGATTTATTTTTGAAACAAAAGAGAAAGTTGTGTTTTTGACCCTGAAGGACTCAAATTAGGAAACTGAAAAATAGATATAAACACGCTCTGGTAAAAACTGTGTTAGAAAATGGGTTTTGTTAAATTCTACGTTTAAAACAAACATTTAATTTAATACAAGGACTATAATATTTTGAACTGATCTCAAGTTTTGTATAGCATTTAAAGCAAATTTAGGAACATTTTATTGGACTAAATTCAATGTTTTATTTAAATTAACTTTTTTATTTGAAAATGAATGTTGATATAGTACGACGAACGAACGTTTAATTACATGTACGTTAAAAGTGAAAAGTTAAAATACAAATATGATAGAATAAAATTGAAAGACATTGACTAAACTTGAATTAATCAAAATGTCCCATCCTGATCCACAGGAATTGATGACATTTATTCGACAATTACTTTACAAGTAGCAACCTATTAGTCTCCGTTGTATTTGAATTTTTTAAAACTTATTCGAAAAAAATTCATTTACAAGTACTACAATAGGGACACATGAACCACTTTTTTCAAAATTTCAGGATAATCATTACTGTTACGTTTTTTTAAATAAATTTCTTGTTACTGGCAAAAAAATTGATAAAAAGCAGACCATGCGCTCTGAAAAATCTGAACAATTTTTTCATTTCGCTCATATTTAAGGGGGTAAATATTAACCGATTTCATTTTTTTTCGTGATAAATGCTTAAAATCAAAAAAGGCATCCACATGCAAAATGGGTTTTCTAATAAAATGAAATGATCAAAAATGGACGCCCTACTATGCAATTTATAGTATATATCAGTGTTTTCCGATTGGAGCCGTGAGATTCAAATAGAAAATATATAAAAAATTGTATTAACTTTTGTTAACAGATTTTATACTAAAGCCTAAACGACAACTAAATTATTATTTCAAAAATCCCAGTGGGATTATCACACCATTAATAAAATTTAATAAAAATACCATTTCAAAACTCTCAGGGAAAAATCGACTTTTACCGATATTTTTTTGAAAAATCCGATTTGACCAAATTTTAAGAGCAATACCTTCTTAATCCAAAACCTAAAACAAAAAATCCAAGTTTACCAACCTAAATTAAGGAAAAATCACCTTTTTCCAATATTTTTTTCAAAAACCCAATTCGACCAAATCTTATGAGAAAAAACCTTCATTTTATAATAAATAGTATATATTTCATGTTTCCTTTGGGGTCCAAAAAAATAAATATTTTGAAATGGGGGTCCGTACAGTATTTTAATCGGGTGCCACTGGTATATATGGTTAAACATATACAAAAGAAAAAGCAACATGGACCAGTTGTTAAAATCGGATCACCTTTTTAAAAAATTGGTTCACTTAATTAGTCGTTACTGTACCAATATAAAGTATCCACATTATGAAAATCACATATTGATTAATTTTATTATAACACGAAAATTTTCCATTTTCATGTAAATTTTGTGCTCATTTGATTTAAAGTTTCACAATACAATGTACAATGAATTTATGAAACAGGTATAAGGAACACTTCTTTTCTGAAAAATTAATAAATGAAAAGAATTTTGTTAATGAAAAGTAAATAATTAATAATATAATAATGCATAAACTGGATATATTAATAATATATTATTTTATAGATGAAAAACAAATTCAACTGTTACGAAATTTGATAATTGAAACTTATGAAATAAATAAAAAGAAAAAAGTGATCCTCGTAGCTCATTCCATGGGCGGAATAATATTAAACATTCTACTTAGGCTAGAATCCAAAAAATGGAAAGAAAAATATATAAAAAAAGTAATAACAATAAGTACTCCTTGGGGTGGTACAATGAAAACACTAAAATTAATTACAACAGGTGATATTAAAAATAAATAACAATAATATACATTTTAGGTGACAATTTGGGCATATTTGTAGTAAATGGAAAAGAATTGAGAGATTTTCAGCGCTCAATGCAAAGCACAATGCTTTTACTGCCCAGTAAAATATGGGGAAATGACCCAGTAATCTTAAGCCAAGGAAAAAACTACACGGCATTTGATTATGCCAGTTTATTCAAAGACATAAACTTTCAAGAAGGTTACGAAAGATACAAAACTGTGGAAACATTATTAAACGACGTACAAGATATGGACGTAGAATTGATATGTACCCATGGAATAGATGTAGACACCCTTCAGTATTTAGACTATAGAAACACAAACATATCCACTGGAACACCAACAAGTATCTACGAAAAAGCTGACGGTACAGTGAATTTAAAAAGTTTAAAATATTGCCAAAATTGGAAAAACACTAAATACGTAACATTTCAAAAAAGTGAACATAATGGAATTTTACACGACAAACAGTTTATCAAATTTTTTATGGAAACTATTTTTAAAGAAGATCCAACTTACACCTACAAAGAACTAATCAAACCAAGTATAGTATACAAAACGTCAAATTTTCAAACTTAATATTTATTTTACATTTTTAAAAATATAAACTATATATAAATGGAATCATGCTTACATTACATCAGTCTCCATCTGAATTAGTTTCTTCGTCTGCTTCGTCAAATTGACCTAAATTAAAATTAAAAATCTAATAAAAAAATGGAAAAAGTAAACATTACACCCATTATCTTCATAATCAGAAAATTTATTTTCAATATCTGATTCGCTAGACACTACAAATTGAATCATGGTGTTGAATATCGTGTCAACTAAATTAAAAATGTATTGATACTAATGATAAAAAACTTGACGCTTCATTTTGAGGTACAAATCGAATTTCATTGTAAATATCGGTAGGCACATTTTCAGAATTTTCATCTAAAACGAAATAATGCAAACTATGTAAAATGATGAGTACATTCAACAAACTTGTCCACCATTAAATATATACAGTTTTGGGGAAATCTAGTTTTATCACGACAAATGGCATGAACTCCTATATCTTCATAATTTATATCCATAATTTGATCAGTTTTAGATGAACGCCAGCGACAAAAGCTATATAATTGAATTAGTAATTTCTACTCGTCAACCAGATGCATACTTTTAATCGAGAAAATTAAATGTATATAAAATGTACTTGTCATAAATTAGTAATGTTCCGATTCCGAGCAGGCTGTCATTTTCATATATGCATACGCTATTTTCTTGATATCTTACGGTACTTGCATTGTCCAATTCATTGTCAGATAATTCATTCACCAATAATTCAACCATTTAAGTTTATAAAAATTAATTTGACAAAAATGTTTCAAAGTTGCAAATCAAAATATATTTATAAACAACGTCCAAGTTTATTTGTTAAGATAGTAAAACTCAAAACAAACTCTGCTTTGGAATATTGTTTTTATGGTTACTTAAATATTAATGCCAAATTTTAAATTTTTCGTATTTTGTGTCGTTGAGAGCAACAATGTCGATTTTTTACGAATAAAAACAATCTCTCAATTTATCAAATCTAAATTTTGTCAAAATTTAAATAATAAAAAGATCCGAGCTACAAATATATATTTGTTTGAGTTATACATTGAGAACAAATGTCTATCCATTTTAATCCAAATGTGTAGCTACATAAAATCATAAATATATGTAACGAATATGAATAAAATGGATACATTGTTATATAAAAAAACGATAGTCGTAATACGTTCATTTATACATTTTTTTTGAAAATATTTAATCAATTATATCTTCAACAGGTTTTATGAATCTAGAATACAAACTTGCTTTGGCAGTGAACCATTGATTGTTTACTTTTATTTTAAAAGTAGACGAATCAATAGCTTTTTGAGGTGTTTCAAACGGGGTAACTGCAAAATCAACATTTCCTATTAATACTATATTGTTGACGGAAAAACCATAAGCACTTGACGTTACATTTCCGACATGATTTCCGTTCAAGTAAATTGGCTCACCTCCAGTAATCCACCAATCTTTATTTATGTCACAATCGCGCATTTCAAAGTTTACCAATCTTCTTGATGCACCTTTACGTTTTTGAGATAAAAGTGCTTCTTTTCCAATGAAATTGGATTTCTGAAAATTAAAATTAATTTTTCAAATTTCAAATTTGTTTTTAAGAACAGCACGCTTCGCAAAATGGTTCCCTCGGCCTTTGTAGATTTTTATCATTTTCAAGCGAACGTCAGCAATTCAGTGATTATTGGGACATGAAAATTTTAAAAGTTGCGGGCCCTCTAAAACAAAATTCACAAAAAAACTTTAATAAAAACAATAACGTAGCCCTTTTGACAGGACCACTAAAGTGGTTGATATGTACCCTGGGCCAATGAGAAACATTTAGGCACCATCACAAAAATTTTAGAACATTGAGGTGTCATGGGGATCACGAAAAGTCCAGCAAAAAAAATTAATATAATGGTTTATTTAGTATATTACTTAGTACACTGTACTGACTTTACTCTGTTACATGTCTATTTTGCAACAATATTCCATTACTCAAAATTTTTTGACATATGAGCCAGTAAAAATGTCGTAAATATAATAATATAATGCGAAAGATACAAACTTTACTAAAATGTAGTATATGGGGTTCTGTATGGAATTCTGAATTGTATGAAAAAATACCTCATAACAAACTCTTTGATCTTTACCACATTCCAGGGGTGTCATGTTGCTCAAAATATCAATTCCCCAGTAAGGGAAAAATTTTTCAATTCTTAGAGATCTTAAAGCATAGAATCCAATATTGATTAAACCAAAGTTTTTTCCAGCGTTACATATAGTATCATATGTATATAGACCATACTAGATAAATATATTAATTATATTAATAAAAAACGTTTATTATAATAAGATAATTAAATCTACAAATTAAAATTTGTCAAGTTATTAGGCTATAGAAATTTTTGTTGAATCGAAAATATTTATATTTCACTTTATTAGTATCAAAAATCGCATATTAATAGTGACAATGTTAAAATTAGAAAAGTGTAAAATTTTCTACATTACAACCAATGTATAAATACATGAAATAATAACCTCATTTGGAACGTACAACAAAAATCCATCTTCTCCACTATGCGTCATTCGAATTGCAATAACATCATTTGCATACAAAATATTTATAAACTAAAATTTGCTATTACATGTATATTGATTTTAGCTATTACAATTAATGGGTTTCCAAAAAAATTATACTAGGGAATGATATTTTCACATCAAATTTTCGTGGAATACATAAAATAATATAACAATAAAAAACTCTATCAAAACCTTACATCTACATTACTTTTTAAGTTATTAGTTCATATTAAATTTGATAAATTTTTTTACGAAGCAACATTTAAGGCAGGGGTCGGTAACCAGTGGCCCGAAGCAAAAGTGACAATAGAATCATTTTGGTGACCATTGAAATATATATATAAATTATTCAGTGGCGACTCTGGCTAATCGAGATCACTCGGGTTAAAATTTATATGACAACCACACATTTTTTTTTCAAATTATATTTGAAAATAATAAATATCAAAAAAAAAATTTTACAAATAAGAAGTAATTATAAATTAAATCTGAAAATTATAAATAGAAAATGAAGATTCAAATTTTTTGTAACGATATTTAAAATTGACATAACTAAGATATAAATAATTTCTTATAAAATTTCAGATGTAACCGCTATATAAATTTAATCTATAGATTTATTACTAGTCAAATAAAAATTTTCCCGAGCTACACAAGTTTAAAATTAACGTAGCCAAGATATAAATAATTTCTCATAAAATTTTAGATGTAACTGCTATAAAAATTTAATCTATAGATTTATTACTAGTCAAATGCAAATGTGGCCGAGTTATGTGTATTTAAATTGACTTAATTTAAACATTTATGCAAATATTTCGCTTACAAGTGATTGTCAAGTGAATA
>LWCA01001026.1:0-13148 GCA_001642005.1 Intoshia linei | reverse complement strand
AATTAAAAAATAATTTTTATAATAAAAATTATTTCGGGCCGTATGTTGCCCATCCCTGCTTTAAAGCATTGATAATAGTTAATAGTAGGATTTTTAAGTTACATTTTCAACGTGAATTTATTATTTTGGTATAATAAAAATGTGCCCTCGGCAGAGCTAGGTGCTGTTTGTACGTAGTACATAACAGTCAACCTTGTACAATATAATTAGTGCAGGCAATTAAAGAAATTTATCGATTAATTTTTTTAACTTTTTTTTAATTTATTAATTTAACTGTAAGTGAACATCGCCAATTAATTAATTTAACTTAACTTAATTCTACCGACTAAATTAATTTTAGAAAAACTTTCAACTATTGTTAAAAATATTTTTCCGGATCAAGAAATTATTAGTAAACTTGTATCAAACATTGAAAAGGGCAATATTAATAATTCTCAAGACATCCAATCAGGAAATTTAAATTTATTCGACGTTACAACTATTTTAAAATTTGTTAATCTGGGATTTGCACTGGGATTTATGTTGTACAATCATTGTTTATCATTTGCTAGAATGTCGTCTTTAATACGATCAATTCTTTTTATTGAAAGTTTTTCCTTATTAACGAATAGCATGATATGGATATTCATATTTATTCCAACTTATAAATTTACTGCATCCTACTTTTCTGATTTACCGAATGGAATTGATAAAGATTTACAAACAATATTTAACGAAGCTGTCAAAAACTTTAAACTCGAAGATGTATTGAATAATCTAAACCAAAATCCGACAGTTTTACTAAGTGTATATATAATTAGTTTTGTATCTTTGTATATCGTTCATACGTCAATAGTTTTATTTATACAAGATATGATTATTAAAAATGTATCTGATCAAATGGGTCTTAATTTAGAAATAATGAAAATTTTAAAAGATCAAACAATTTCTGCTACTCAGAAATATTACATTGTAAGTAGCATGTTGCTTGAAAGTCAAATTACATTGTACCGTGATAAAAATTTGACGCAAATTGAACCTCTTGCAAGAACATATCCATCCATGTACAATTTTAAAAATGACGAAGAAAAAAAAGAAAGCGTTAAAAAAAATGAATATCTTAATGTTTTATATGACTGGATTGGAAGAATTCTAAACAGTCAATACAAATATCAGTTTATAGGGTTCATATTTTTAGTCATTTATATTATTACGAAATCGTTTATATTTTACATAATAATGGAAAATAAATATTTAATGGAAAAAGTATTGTTAAATTTTAAAAGTGATGAAAAATACAATACAGGAATAATCATTGCATGTGGAGTTTTTGATTTGTTGCACATTTTAATAATTTTAATAATTGGTTTAATATTTTCATGTAAATCAAAATGGAAAGTTAGAATTAAAGATAAAAATTACACTCAAATTATTAATGAAACTGAGGAAGACGAAATAATAATCGGAATAGAAGAATCGACTGAAGGGTCAGATGAATTTAAATTTACTAAAACGATTAATCGAATTTTAAATCATTTTAGGAAAAATGATGGATTTGCAGCTTTGGCAAATATAATCGATTTAACTGATCAATTATCAAATTTGAAAGTAATTAATGAATTGTTAAAGGATACACAGATACATCCTAAAGCTAGTTTGTTTCAAATATATGATGCCATTGAATTAAAGATTGACGAAGAAAATATTTCCTTTGTTTTTGATGATCCTGTTGATAAATATTTCAACTTTTCTAAAAATATAGTCAAATGTAATCGTTTGATAAAGGAAAGAAACGATATAATGGAAAATAATATAGAAATGATCAAAATTTATAATGTTCCTATTGATAAATTGAAGGATTCATTAAATGATACATGGAACAAGTCTGATGATATTAAAAAAAAATTCCCTATGAAAATAAAAAATGACGATAAAGAACTTAGAAAAAAAATGACTCTAATGGATACATTATTTAAAAAAAGCGATGATGAAGTAAAAGTAACAAAAAACAAAAACGGTAAACAATCGAGAAATATAAACACGTCAATAAAACATGATGAAGTAACAGAAAACATGGACGGTAAACACTCGAGCAGTATAAACATGACAATAAAACATGATGAAGTAAAAGAAAACACAACTAAACAAAAGGGAGATGAAGTAAGGGTGAAAGGTGAAGTAAAAAAAGAAATAACAAAAAACAAAGACGGTAAACAATCCATCAATATTCAAATAAAACATAATAAAATAGCAGAAAAATCAAGAGAAGACGACAAAGTTGTAATAAAAGTAATCAACAAAAAATTAAATTTGCACAAAAACAAACTCAAAAAAGAAATCAAGAAACCTAAAAGATCAAGTTGATATATTATGTTATGGAATTATTCAATTTGAATATAAATAAGTAAATCGTTACTTATAAAAGGGAAGTATTTTATTTATCAGTATTTAATTACCGAAATTGTCAGTATTTTAATAAAAAATTTTCAGTATAAATATTAAAATGTCAGTAATAAAATTATTTTGTCAGTATTCAATTACATATTTGTCAATATATACTGTATAGTCAAGGATATACTGACAGTATATTTAAAGTACTGAAAAAATAATTTTTTTTACTGTCCTTCTAATTTAAATACTGACAATTTATTATATCAAATGATAATTTAATATTTTGACTGACAAACTATTTAAAATACTGACACTTTATTGATTAAAATATTGACGCTATAAATACAAGCCCTAATATAATATGCTACGCAATATTTGTTTGTGTGTTCCACTTTATTTCAATAACTACCAATCTTAGAATTTTATAAAGTCCACATTTCAATTACAGTTTTTTCCGGGACATATAAGATAAATTTCAACCTCCCAAACTCACATCTTACGGGTCAAAAACTCTAATTGTCCTTTGTCTTTTGAAAATCAAACGAGTTGGAAAATTTAAAAAAATATATACAGATTTTAAAATCATAAACATTATAATAAATTTAAATTTGAAAAAATTATTTCTTCAGGGCCAAAACCACAAATTACCCTTTTTTTTACGGATACTGCCACGTTGTAAGAATAGAAGCAAATGCAAGTCACGATGAAAAATATAAATATTGATTTATTTACAATTAAATTTTGGTATAATTTAAATATATATATTATATAATTTTAATAATTTTTTGATAGAAATGTAAACAATCATGATTTTTAAAGTTTTGTAAATTGGATGCGTCACCTTGAAGTTTTAATAAAAGATATAAACCAGACAACACATGGACCACAAGTCTATTTCCAAGATTTTGTTCAAAATTCATTTCAATTCGAAAAACCTTTCCGAGCATAATAAATAGATCGCATACCCTGTGGTTGACTAGGGTCATATTCTCCATCGTTAGCAAAGTCATGGTCACCCATAGTCGTTGAAAGTATAAGGCGAAACTTGTCACCCAATTTTATTGGGCACATCTCAATGAAAACTTCAATATAATGTCCATACCAAAAGATTCACTTACAAATATGGCACCATGGATTCATCGATACTTAAATCTTTATGAAGCACTCCGTATTTCATAAATACTTAATTTACCATCCAACTTACTATATCTTGGATGTTATATACTTTGTAGAAACATCATCCTAGCTCTGCCGAGGGCGGACTTCTTTAATTCTACCAAAAAAATAAATTCAATATTAAAATCTACATATTACATTCACTATTATCAATTGTTTAAAGGAGTGGTTCCTAAACTTGTTTCACCATGGACCCGTCATTTCTCATTACCTTTTAATTATTTCCACTTATTTTATTTTATAAATGTATTAAAGAATGAGAGAAATGGATAACCTAACTGAAAATGGGATTATAAAAATAGCGAGTGATTGTGGTTAGTAAATAAAATAATTTGCAATTCTCGTCAATGTCAATTTTAGTCTATTGTCAATTGGGTTGACCAAGAATACAAACTATTGATTTAGCTTGTGATTGGAGTATTGACTCATAATTCCAACAGTTTGTTCAAACATTACTAATACATCAAACGTAAAAATAGTAATCAAACAAGCTACAATATAATAAATAGTTCTAGTAATGTAAAATAAAATCATTCCTTAAACTAATTAGCAGTTGGATGAATATCCAGTAAATAACTTACATATTGAATCAAATTGGGTTAAAATTAAACGCACAAGATAAAATAAACGAGCATTACACATTATTAAACTACATTTGCTGATCTAAAATCCAAGTCGTACAAAAATATATAAATAAACGTAAATTTGCAAAATTTTAATAAAGGTTAAACTCTTAACTTAGCAATAAATACTAAAATATGTCAATATCTAAAATAGAGCAAGATTGAATTGTAATTTGTGACGATATAGTTAAATTTCTAGTTTTAGAAGATAATAAATATTGAATTTGCTACAATTTCTAAAATTTATTCGATTTGTTCAAGTATTCACCTAAAATTTAAATTTAATTCTAATCATTTAGCCATTGACTACTATATATTATTTGTTTAAAGTTTAAACAATTTTATATTCACAAATTATGATTTCTCAATACAAGACATTGCATACTTTTGAAAGTAGGTTGAAGGAAGGTGAAAAAATTAGAGTAAAGTATCCAACTCGTGTTCCGGTATAAAATTTTACATTGAATTGCAGTTTACATATTTTTAGGTTATTGTTGAGAAAGGGCCCAATACTAGAAGTCTACCCAATCTCGATAAGAAAAAAGTATATTTTCTTTTTTCCATTTTAATTTTATTTTAGTATCTCGTCCCTTCCGATTTGACTGTTGGTCAATTTTATTTTTTAATTCGTAAAAGAATTCAATTGTCTCCAGAGGTAATATTTATTATTTTCGTTTATGTAGTAACTACATTGTAGTTTATGTATATTTTTTTCTTCACTTTATATATTCAATTATAGGACGCTCTTTTCTTCACTGTAAACAATACTATCCCACCCACTACAACTACTATGGGGTCTATTTATGATGTAAGTTTTTATTTAACTATCAGTATGATATATCTATATATATATATATCATTCAATCATATATCAGCATTTCATAACTTTTATTTTATGATTTATTTAGGAACATCACGAAGAAGACAAATTTTTATACATTTATTATAGTGATGAAAATACGTATGGATCCAAACTTTGTTAAAAAAATATTACTACAACGTAATATTTGTTAATCTGTAAGACATTAAACTATTATCGAGCTTTATTCTTTGTTTCGTGTAATTTGGTGCATAACATGTATCGGCACAATTTTTGACTAAATTCAATCACAATGAACCAGATATTGTGAACTACAATTCATTTATCAAATTAAAAAAATTTTCATGAGCCTTAGATTAAGGCTAAGTCCATCTTTGAGGTTCAGGGTCGATAAATCATACCTGATTTACATTTAAAATTACCAAAGTACACTGCTGGTAATAACGTCAAGTTTTCAAAGAATCTTTGGTGTAAAGTTGTTAGATTTTTCTGTTTATAGTAACATTGCAACTAAAAACAAAAAATAAAATTTTAAAATGGAACCAGAAAAACACACTATCAAACCTGTTCTCCCTCAACCTTATCGGCTGATTGATGAAATTGTAAATAAAATACTCTCATCAACAATCTTAAAAATCCAAGAAAATGAAATATCTACTGTACAAAAAACTCGTACACTATATGCTCAAACAACCAGACATACTACATTTGAAATTGACGTAAATCCATCATAAATATTATTAATATGAAAAATAAAAAATGCACTTTATATTCCAAATTCTGGTACCTTCTCGGCTCATGGGTTTTCAAATCCCAGAATAAGATGACGCTAATAAAATATATATAATTTATGTTAATTTGCAGATCCCAGAAAAATGTCTAGCCATATTTTCATTGTCAAATGTAATAATTTGTGGAACTTGCAATGGACTGTCAATCTATAACTGTGAAACGAATGATTTAATTTTTACTTCAAATCAGAGTGATGTCAATATTGTATTTATTAATGCAATTGAATTGAGTAATTTCCACATTTTCATTTCAGCATTCGATGATTTTGGAAAAATTTATCTTTATATTTATGCAATCGATAAATTATTTTATCTCAAAGATATTGATCTGGTAATTTATTTTTATCAAACTTTTCATTTTTCCAAATTTAAATTAATTAATAAAAATTAAATGTAATTTAATCTCAAAGTTTTAATTATGATTCATTTACAGCAGGGTCGGGCCACTTTTTTACGTCAAAAAATTATACGGGCCCATTTTGGAAAATTTACACATGATACATTTCAAATAAAATTAACGTACATATTTATTCGAAGGCAACCAAAATTATTCCGTGAGCCACTAGATGTTGACCCCTGAATAACGAGAAATGACTGTATTACCAACATTGAAATAAATCATTGAGTTAGAAGTTAATTTACGTTATTTTGGTAACAAATACTTTATTTTAGTAATACGTACTTTATTATAAAAGTGAAAAATGAAATGATGTTAATTTTATTGTCAATCACTTTAATTGTCAATTAGTTTTTCAGTATACTCAAGATTGTTGTATTCGATATCTGTAAAATTAAATTTTTTTTCCTGAAAATACCTAAAAATATCCCCGATATTATTAATGAACTGCTTTCAATATCACAACACTCACCCTTAAAAAAACTTTGTTTTTATTGTTTTATTGGTACTTTCTAATGCATTGTTAGTTGAAGGATTATGAGGCGATACCCCTTTATACCAATTTGAGAAAATTTTGCAATGTTCATTGATGAATTTATTCAGAAAAATTGAATATTTATCAAATAACTGATATTTTTTAATAAACAAATTCTTTCTAATAGTTAAATTCTCTTTATCAAATGCAAGTTGCAAAAACAATATATCATCTATTAATTCAGATTTATCATCCTAGAGATATTTTGCCTTTGAATCCAAAATACTAAATTTCATTCAGCAAGATTAATTTTAATTAAAAAGATTAAAAATTAATATATAGTAATGAATTGAACAATATCAAAGGAAAATTTTCCGCTTCACTTAACATAAAATTGAATTGCTCATTGTTGAGTCAACATAAGTAATAAAGTATGAGCTACTAAAATAAAGTATTTACTACCAAAATAACGTATATTTACCAGGTAGCCATAAATCATTCAAATATAATAACAAAGTTATACTTAAATTGATTCTAAAATTTTTGATTATTTGTAATTATTAGAAATGAAAAATTGCGTAGCAACGATTAAAAAACAAAAATAATCAATTTATGAGAGTGAAACCCATATTTCTGTATTTAAAATATGTATACAGTCAATTCCCATTTTTTTCGAAATTCTAGGATGAATATTTACATTTTCATTTTTAATTTTACAATTTTGTTAATTTAAAACTATTTGACAAATAGTATTTGTTGATAATATATAGAAGTATTTTTGACTGAGAATACGTTGACTTTTAAGGTTCAAATTTTTCCTATAAATTAATTGAAATAAACTGTATAAGGATAATTTTTTTTTAATTTTAAGACTTAGTTATAGAATTTTCTTTGAATTGATTAAAATATTAACCGAATAAAAAAAATAAATACTAAGTGATTTTTTGACCATGAAGCTGCCAGTTTATGTAGTGATTGTGATTTCCCGGGAAATCACAAAAGTTGAGAACCGGGAAATTAAAAATTAAATTTCCCGGGAAAAATAAAAAAATTTTATTCATATATAATATAGAAGCATTAAAAATTTTAGAGACATTAATTAATTTTAGAAAAAAAAAGAAATTTAATTAATGAAATAACACGAATCTTAGATTGAAAATTACAAATTTTAAACGTCTTTTAAACGCGTTCTACGTTTTGTAACGAGATTAGAAACAATAGAGAAATTTCTTTCATTTTGTGTTTACGTAGGTTGAACGGTCATAAGGGTTCCTTTAATTTTAACAATCTTGATAATAGCGTTCCAGTTCGTAACAACTCATAATATTTTTCAAAATAATATTAGAAAAAGAGGATAATTGCCTTAAGCGTTATAATTTAATATTGGAATAAGAGGCTTTTAAAAAAAGTATTGGAAAAAGGATATTTTTCCATTAAGGGCTGGAAAATTAGATTTTTTATTTGTGGTTTGATGAAGTGGATTTTTTTCATAAGATTTCGTAAAATCGGATTTTTGAAAAGAATATCGGTGTAAGTCAATTTTTCTATGAGGGCTTGAAATGGTATTTTTGATTAAATTTTATTAGTGGTGGGATTTTTGAAATGATAAATTTTAAATATTATAATATAATCATATCTTCATAGTAATGACAAACATAAATCAAATACATCTATGTTTCAATTTTTTTCGGGAAATCCGGGAATTTTGTCCCGGTTTTTTCCCCGGCACAATCACTAACTTTATGAGATTGAAATCTTTCGTGTTCGTTAACTGGACATGACTGTATTAGCTGTGAATTAAAAAAAATTGGACCCTTTTCATTTTTTAAATAATGTAATCTGGATTTTGATCATAAAGGTGCAAATTTTTAAGGTTTTCATGATCATGTTTTTAAAAACGCTCCCAGAATAAATAATTTGTGTTTGATAAAATTCTAGGATTCAATTTCTGAAAATGAAATTAGAAATAAAACAACTCTCTGGAGTCACTGTATTATAAATTAAATTTTTTTAATTCTACTACTCTTAATTTTTAATTAATAAACACTCACTAATACACAGTTTATATTAGCAGTTAATATTATTAACTACATGTATTGAAAATACTATATTTCTCAGAATATTATTAATTATTATTTTATCATAATTAAGTTTTTAGAATAACGACAAGTCAACAGTCTCAAATGTAGACATTTCCAAAGATTTATCCAATATAGTTGTTACCTATTTAGGTAATTTAATTAGATTATTAATTTAATAATAGTTAATAACAGTTATTTCAAGGTTGTAGTTTTTCTGGTTTTATTTACCAGTAACATAAATATTTAGTGGTTCGTTATGATAACATTACATATGTACATATTTTTTAATTTTTGTAAATGCAATCTTTTAGATATGGAAACTAATCTCCATTATCTGATGGTTTATACTATACCTCTCTTTAATTGGCTCAGAGAAATTGATACAAATTTGAATTTAGTCAAATCTAGATTAGAAATACTAAAGAGTGTATGTATTTCCTTTATTTGTCTAATATACTATAAAAAAATGATATTAACAAAGTTGTTTTAGTTTCTTTTTTAAATTTTATTAAAAATGTTTTGAAAATAAGCATTTGAAATTTAAAAATTGCGTAGCACTGACAAAAATTCCGAAAGAATGAATTATATAGATTTTCACCCATATTTTTTTATTGGAAATGTGTAGACGTACAATGCACATTTTTTTTGAAATTGTAGGATCAATATTTACATTTTCAATTTTTATTTTAATCGAAATATTTGAAAAATATTGGTTGATAATATATTAAAAATTATTTTTCACCAAGAATGCGTAGATTTCTGTGGTTGAAATTTTGGATTTATATCAACTGGAATAAGTTCTATCAGAATAATTGTTTTGTTTAAATTCTCCAACTCGGTTAATTTTCAAAAAGAGGGACAACAGAGGTTTTTGACCCTTAAGATGTGAAATTGGGAGGTTGAAATATATCTTAATATACGTCCCGAAAAAAACTGTATTTGAAATGTGGTATTTAAAAAATTCTAAGACTGTTAGTTATTCCAATAAAGTGGTACACACACAAACAAAAATCGCGTAGCATGTTATATAAGTTAGGATAATATGAAAGATATACATAATTATGTATATGTTTACCTTTATCATGCACGGTTCAAAATTTTGGGTGAAATAAAAAATTTCTATGTAGCACCAGAAATCGGACGTATCTTGATCGTAAGTACAAATATTGTGATCACACGGCGAAGAATAAATAAACCTTTTTGTGTTCGCGACCCCTTATAAACATAAAAAATTTTCGCGACCCAAAAATTTTCTATATACTTTAAACATCATATCAATTCATATAAATAAAATTATTAAAAAAGTATATTCAGTTTTATTTAGATTTAATACTGTGCTCACTGAGCACTGCTCAGTACAATGTATTATTATATAATCACTAAATTTATTTTCTTCATGTGAAATTTGAGGTTGCATTTTAGCTACAATTATTAATATTCTGTGCAGTGTATGCGATAAGGCGAGCCTCATATCATCCTTAACATTCAATCTGTTTTTATATGAACAAGCGTATCAAATCCTACTTCACACAGATAAGTTGACGGAAGAGATAGTAGCAATCTCAAAGCAATCGTTAATACATTCGGATATAAATTAATCATATCAAACCAAAAAATACTTAGTGGTTTTTCATTGTTATATTCACGCAACTCCCCGGTTGAAAACCCCAGTATATATACTATAGCCAGTATAAATAAACCAGAAAGCCATATAATTACATTACATAACAAACATAAAGTGAAAATTGTAGATTGTAAATAAATCATGACTGAATTGAAATCAAAATAATGTATGTATGTATAAATTAAAAAAAATTCAATGTTTTTTAACTTTTGAATGTTTCCCGTTTGTTACAATTCAGTTACTACATGTAATTTGTAAATTAATCTCATATTTAGAATGAATCTGAACCCAATACACCTATATTAGAAGAAGCATCATCAATTCGACAAAATTCAATAGGAAATACAAATTCTCCTTTTACTGATCAATCACTAAATCAAACAACTGAGGTATGTATGAAATACACATACTATTACATTGTATTGTATATATAAAAAAAATTTAAAATTAATTTTTAATAGTAATAAATCTATCTAATAATTTTTATAGGAAATTTACAGTTTTACCAAGATTTCATTACTTTTCAATTTGACTACTCCCGGCTTATTAAAAGGTAATATAATATATATAGTATCTGTAATTCGTAAAAATTTAGGAAATAATGCATCCAACATAATAAACAATCATATAAAAAATAAAGATTCAAATATCAATGCAAATGGAATACCTCATGGAGCAAATCATATCTTATCAGATCAACATCTAAAAAACAGAAATTTCATATTTGAAAAAGATTATAAAAAGTATATGCAATATTTACCAAAATCAAACTTGAATGGAAATTTAAAGTGATACATTTATTTGTAAACTAGCTTGATTGTTATGTACTACGTACAAACAGCAGCCAGCTATGCCGAGGGCCGACTTTTTAATTTATTAGAAAATGAGTGTATGATCTTAAAAACAATTATATTATACTTACAACCGTTCACCACGGTTCCGTCATTTCACATTATCTTTTAATTTACTGTTAACATCATTTTTAAATAACACTTTGTAAATTGTTTCGAAATAAAAAAACTGAATACTAAAGTGCTTTTGTGATCGTGAAGGCGTTACTTTATTAGATTGAAAATTTTTGTGTGTATTAATTGGATATAACTGTATCAACTTTTATTTTTTAAAGTTTTTAAGACTATTTTCATTTTTTAAAAAAAGTGTAATCTGGGGTTTTTGATCAAAAGATCATCAAAATGAACTTTTTTGGTTTGCAATTTACGATAATGTTTATGATTTTAAAACCTATCCCACAATTTATGTTGTATAAAATTCTAGGAATTTTTTAAAAAAATGATAATTTTGGATTTTGGCCATAAAGATATGAGTTTTTGAAATTGAAATTTATCATAATGTTTACAATTTTAAAATCTGTATCAGAGTGTATATTTTAAAAAATTATAGGACTTATTTGATATTTAAAAAAAAAGGATAATTTGGTTTATTGACCTTGAGGACTCTATTGCTGGAATTAAATTTGCGATAAAACCTTACCCTGGAAAATACAAGTTTGTTTAAAATTATATTAGAAATTGATATTTTTAAAACTCTAAGCCTATTGTTTTCTTAAATAAATGTTAACAGACAAACAAACAGACAAACATTTTTGGTTAACACTTTGCAAATCACTTTATTCAAGAAAAGAGTCATTAAGGGCTACAACTCGTAGCTTGTCTGTTTCACATCTTACAAACAGTATAGCTAGCTTGACCGATAGCTCATGTTCCCATATTTTATTTACTTATATATTAATTATCTTTTTTAGAATTCCCATAACGAGATTTGTACCTCCAGGAAAGCTAATAAAATCATATGGTACAAATTTTTGAAACTCATTTTAATTTACATAGAAAATAGAGGATTAATTGCAGTTTGGACTAATCATAACGGTGTATATTTCTATGCTTTTAATAAAGCAAAAAAAGGCAATATTATTTAAAAGTTATTAATGCTATCATACAATACTATATATTTTTAACGTATGGATACTTAATTCTGCAACCATTTTAAAATAATTTATTTAGTAACTAGTCAAAATGGGTTAGTAAATACAATATTAAAACAGTGTTTTAAAAAATTAATTTCATCAGATAATTACAATTTCAAATGTCTTGTCGCGATTTTCCTTAACAAATTATAAAAAATAACCCCCAGATTTCTGCATTTGACCTCAGGAATGAACTAAAAATTAAAAAATTCCACAAAAGTTCCATATCTAGAGTCGTACATGCCTATATAGATAATGGAAATGTTGTTGACAAGAGGGTGAATAATTCTAGATTAGAAAAAATTGGACCGAAGGAGCGGTAATCTACAAAAACGGCACAACTTAAATAATTATAATTACATAGCAATGAAAATACAATACAATGAAATACCGAAACTACACTGATATAACGCAATTTCACTTAACATTTGACCTATATTAGATTTTATAGAATTCATCCACTACAGACCTAAGTTAAAAAATTCCTATTCAATTATAAATTCTAATTAAAAATATACAATATGTGATTTTTTGTAGTGAAAAATAGAGTTAAAAAGTGTTAATTATTGGTTATTATTATTACTATTAGTCTCTATTTTGGTAGAAAAACAATAAGTGAATTTCTACGCGGAATTGCTTATCATATAAGATTTTGTTTGTAATTAGTAATTAATTAGTAATAAATGATAACATAATTTGCAGATCTTTTATAATACACTCATTCCCTAAATTTAATCTCAAGTTCTACTTGTAATCATATCAATACAATTGTATTTTCATTGCTATGTAATTCTAATTATTTAAGTT
>LWCA01000680.1:0-20562 GCA_001642005.1 Intoshia linei | reverse complement strand
ATAGGGGGTCCACGAATAATATAAAATAGCTAAAGGGTCCATGTACTGAAAAAGATTAAAAAACACTGATGTAAACGATGAAGATGTTTGGAATATGGCAAGTTTAGCTAAAAATTAGTCATGCTTAAGCTGCATTGTGTTAAGATTGCATAATTTTCAAAATATATTAGTTAGTAATCATTTATAATATATAGACCAGTGGTTCTTGATTGGGGTCCCTGGACCCCTTGGGATACAAATTAATTGAAATAAAATTGATCAACTTTTGTATATTTTTATAGAACAATTATTAATACATACATATATATGTATTACAGTTGCCAGATGTAGGAATTTATCCCAACGCCTAGACGACCGTTACATTATTATTTCAAAAATCCTACTTTTATCCCATTAATAAAATTTATTAAAAAAAACCATTTCCAAATCGACTTTTATCAATTTATTGAAAACCCCACTAATATAACTACAAAATAAAAAATACATTTTTCCAATATTTTACAAATATTATGAGAAAAAACTGTTAATTTTTTCATAAATGTTTTATGTCATGTTTGATTTGGGGTCCCAAAAAAAAATATTTTGAAATGGGACTCCGTACACTATTTGAATCCACTGATATAGACTATATTATACTATCAAGTGCGAAACAAAATTTTCAAGCGAGGTTCTCAAAATTCTAAACTAATTTAAATCTAAATTTTGTCCCACAAAATTTTTCGGCAACCAAACATATATTACCTATTACAAAATTACTTTTGAAAAGGCAATTTAATTATATCCCCATCAGTGAACAGATTGATATAAAAATCATGTAAATGACTTATTTTCTTTGGACCGCCCATATTCAACATGACGATTGCAAATTTTTTCATTGAGTTTTACTGTTTAAACGTATTAAAATAAAATTAAATTTATTTCTATTTCATTTCATGGAAACATTTTTAAAATGAATACATTTGAAAATTTAGTAAACCAAAGTCTTAAATCATTGGAATCAAGATTAGATATCATTGAAACTAATTGTGGTTATCAACAAAATATACCCATTAATTTGGTATAGTTATTTTATTATTCAGTATATTTTTTTATATAGAAAAATAAAATTTTTGAAATTAAAAAAAAGTCACAGTTAATTTTTAATGAAATATTGTCCAATTTCCCCAAAAAAGGTATAAACTTTGTCTATGTATACAGTTTTATATTTCATCATTTCATATAGAGACATTTATTAAGAATATTGGATCTTTAGGTAATGCAAAGCAATATGAAAATATATCTGTCGAAAATATTTTGTCACGTAGTTTTTTTATTATATTTTAAATGTTATCATTTTCGCCGCGGTTTATAGTTTTACATGTGTGCGAATAGGTGATGGAATAATTTATAGATAATTGTACGGGGAGGCGGTGTTTCTATGCAGTTTTACCTAGTGCACATCAATTGTAATAAAAATATTATAAAAAAACATTATTTTTGAACAAAATGTAGATTTTTAAGGTGGCGATTTATGATAATGCTTGATTTTAAAAACTCCTAGAATTTATGTTTTTTTAAATTCTAGGACTGATTTTATTTTTAAAAAAAGGTTAGGTTTTTGAATTACAACAGAGTAGATCAATATTTGATAAATGTAGCTTATTATTACTTAAACTTTATAATTTTTTGTTTGAATAATGAATCCGTGGAGTTTTAAGTTTAAGAACAATTTAAACAACGTAAACAATTTGGTACTATTAGTCAACCTAATTTAGTTTACCGTACAATATTTATAATTGATTTTTTAAATTTTTCATTCGTCACTATTATAACTAAATGGTTTATTAAATGCCGCTAAAACTAAGAAACTATCAAATATTGAAAATTTTTTACCAAGTGTAAAATAACCTTTTTGAAAACTATTTTTCCCAATTTTGATTTTTTAAAAAGTCACTCGTCTTGACTTTATATAATATAAAATCAATTAACTAGAATTTCTTATTTATTTTAAGGCAAATGGACCACCACAAAAAAGTTAATTGACAAAATATATAGTTAAATCAATAATTTAGAAGAAAAAAACATTAGAGAAGCCATCACAAACCTAAGAAAACTTAAAGAATTTGTAAATTTAGATTTTCCCTATTTGAAAAGTAGAAATAACATTTAAACCTAATTTTCCTTTACAATTTTAGAACTAAGTCAAATGGATAACATTCACATCGTACAATGCAACACCTCAAACCAATTGGTAAAACTAAATTAAAAATATTTGATAAAATTTAGAAAGAATTGAAACAAATTCAAGAAGCATTCAATTCAACCCTAATACGTTACAATTTACTGGTAGTTATTTATTGATAAATAATTTTCTTTACATTAGATAAAATCTGCTTCAAGTTTGTTTTTACTATATGATGAATTGATAACAATTTATGAAAATCAAAGCGAATTGAAATGTGCTAAAAATGAAAATTAAATATAATAAAAATAAAAATGCACCTTCTTCAATTCTATTTAAAATTCGTGAATTTTCATCAAATTTCCAACATAATAAAGATAAATCATCTGGATAATTTTGTAAAATTTTTGCACATTTACTTGAAAAATGAGCACTTTGGTTTATAATTTCATCTTCGGAATACAAGTATATTGTTTCGTTTTTTTTGGATTCACTACTGGACGAAAGCAAAAGTAAATCAGTAATCGGATCATCTTTATTGGATTTATTGTACAATTTTATATCGTTACTAAATTTTAAATTATTAAAAACGTCAAAATTTGAGTAAAAGTTGTGTATATTACAATAACATGTTAAACATATCTGGTGCGATAGAAGCTAAACTGTCGGGTTCATGTCTTTCATTAAATATCATGCAAAACTTTTTGTTTGAGTTTAATAATTTTAAAACATCACTGTTCTTTTTTGATAATTTGTGTAAATATTTGTAAATTATATTTGATTCATCCTGTAAATGTTAATAAAGAATACAAAAAAGTAAACCTTCATATCGACAATAATACCAGCTGTAACAGCAAATACTATTTCTTCAGAGTCTTCGAAAAAATTAGTTTCATGAAGCTTATTTTTAAAAGATTCTTTGCCGTCATCCAATTCCTAAATATCTTATATAAAATTAGATTGTTGTGTCTAACCATTTATAAAGAAAAATAGTATCAGAAATTTTAAATACAAATTCAAAACAAACTATAAATGACCCTATTATTAAAAATTAAAAAATTTGAAGCTCCGAAAATAACGCCTAAATGGCCGGATATATAGACATACTCAATTTAAATCAGTGGTTCCCGATTGGCGTCCGAGAGTTACAAATACAATAAAAAAATTTTTTATCAACTTTTGTTTATTTGATAGGAGAATTTTTAATATTTATTATAAAGTTGAGTCAACTCAGTTGACAGATATTGGTAATTTATCCCAAAGCCTAGACGACCGCTATAGTATTATTTAAAAAATCGTGCTTTTATCCCACCATTTATAACATTTCATAAAAAATACCTTTTCAAACTTACCGTGAAAAATCGACTTTTACCAAACCTTATGAAAAAAATTCACTCAATCAAACCCAAAATCAAAAATATAATTTTACTAACCCTTATGGGAAATATGCCTTCCAATATTTTTTTGAAAACACAATTTTACCAAATCTTATGAGAAAAACCAACATAAAATCCACTTTTACCAACCTTTAAGAAAAATATCCTCTTTTTTCAATATTTTTTTAGAAAATACGATTTACTAAATCTTATCCGCAAGAACTTCCTAATCCAAAACCCAAAATAAAACATCCAATTTTACCAACCAATAAAAAAATCTCTTTTCTAATATTTTTTCATAAATGTTTTATATTTATCCTAAACAATAAACATTTTGAAATGGGGGTCAGTAGTACTGACTCAATAAATTATTTGAATCGGGAACCACTAAATAAATTTAAATTTATAATAGAATAAAATAGTAGTCATACAATTAAAACTGTTCCAAAACTTCCCAATTTGGTGATTTCCTTCACAAGTAAGTTGAGATCAATGTGGTCAGGTGGAAATTTCTTACAATATATAAATTAAGTCAATATGAAAAATTTACCTCTACTAAAAGATCATAAATTCCTGAAGTGTGATTTTGTTGAATCACATGTCCTGAAAATGATACGGTAATGTTCTAAGTTATATTTACACATTTATTATTGTAAATAAACTTTTTTTGTGATATCGTCATCTTCGTGTGAAGAATCATAATCTACAGCTGATTTTTTGTTTTTACCCATTTGTTAATTTTAATTTACACTGTACGATTTTATATATATTATGTTAAAGTTTATATTATCGTTATATTAATAAAGTTATTTTTAAAGCGAATTGTATGGATTTTTAAAATTTATTCAATGGATCTAAATGTCTCATCCATACGTGTAGAAAATGGTATTATTATCAAATGTATATTTAAATGATTTGTTAAAATTTAGCACTTAGTAAACTTGACAATATTCTTGAAACATCCACAATTAATGACGTCAATATGGAAAATGTCACTGATTTAGAATGTTTTTACTTTTTTATTTAAATTACGTTTAATTGTAGGTGAAGGCATTGAAAATTTTGACAATTTAGAGGTGTTTATAATTGTTGTATATATTTTACATTTTGTAACAGTTAAGGTTAATGTGGGTTTTCATTTTTTTAGTCAATAATTTGGAAAATTTTGCTAATATTATTTTATTGTAGTGTTTAATTTTTTTAATAATTTTTATTTAAAATTTAAATTTATCAAAATGAATTTTCCGTGATTTTTTGTGTACTAGAATTCGCTTTTAACTTACTCAGATGTAATTACATGCCATTGCAATGCATTGGGAATCTCAATTTGGGATTAATTTACACCAAAAATAAAAATTTGACTAATTTTATTTTAAACTGGATTTAACTGACTATTGAGGAACCACTAAACTTTAGGCTCTCCAATTTTTTACATAAACTCGTAATTAAGACTCTAAAGCAGTACTTCTCAAAGGTTCCTTGTGGACTCCAGGGGTCAACGGCCAAAGTAGTGTATTATTTTAGGAATTAATTTAATATTATTTAGGAAAAAACACCACTAAATCCAAATTTACTTGACCCTTAAGGAAAAAATCAACTTCATTGTATTTTTTTAAAAATCCGTTTTTACCAATCTTACCAAGAAAAAATCTTTTAATCCAACCATTTAGGAAAAATGCCTTTTTGCCAATATTTTTTTAAAAAATACCATTTTACCAAATCTAAGGAAAAACCCAAATTTACCATCCCTTAAGGGAGAAATCCACTTTTTCTAATTTCTAATCTAAGGAGAAAAAACTAGCACTTAAATGTTAAATACTTAATCTAAATAAATACTTAAGCCCAAAAGGAAAAATACAATTATGGTAAAATCGAATTTGTAAAAACTTTAAATATTTTTAAATCAATTAACAAGTTTAAATATTAAAAATAAATATTCTTTATAAATCTAGTGATATTTCTAGTTATCATTACATTAACTTATTTAAATTATGAAAAGGAGATAATATTGTTCCAAGTATCTGCAGTAGGGGTGTGAACGAATTTTTATATCAAAAGTGCACCCTTTCACCGTATGAACATTTTGAAATTATTCAATTGGTACCCAACCTTACTTCTCAACTGTTAAAAAAACCTTTAGGGCTCGCATGAAAATTATATACATTTATTACATATTATATACATTTTCACTAACATAAAGTAGTTTTTTCTTAACTAACATCATATTTTCAAATTGTAAAGTCGTTTTTTCAAAACAAAAGTTAATTTTATTTTCTTGGTTGTTAATAAATATTGATAATAAAGCAATTAACATTAGAGATTTTTCGAAAAAATGAAAGTTAAAATGTATTATTCATAAATATAAATTGAACTTAAAGGAAATGATTCTCTTGTTTTTTTACAGAATTGAAAACTCATTGTAGTTTTTGAATGTTATATATGATTAATTGCATCATATTTTATTAATAAGGTAAAAATTTCTAATAGGTTGGTTTATTCTTCCCTCCAGAATCTGGAGTCCAGATTGATTTGTTTTTAGCTGGCACAAGGATACATTTACTTTATGATAATGATGTTTCATCAACATGGTTATAATTCCACGCTTTAATATATAATATAATTCTATTTAATATATTTAATAAATTCATAGCTACGATTCGTAGCCTACGAAGACATTTCCAGCACAAACAGTAATCAGTATGAACTCCTTCTTTCCTGGTCAGATTACTCTTTGATATAAGATATTTTGAAGAATTACATTTTATTATCAGGTTTTAACTTGATATTTTAAATCTGTCTTTTATAAGAATAAAAAAGCTCAGAAATACTAATATAAAACGCGCAAATCATGTAAAAGTAAATTCTTTGGTATTAAATTAAATTACTTACAATTGTAAAAACTTATTGGGAAACCTCCATTGTTTTATTTTAAGAGCATCGGTTTTATTTTATTAAAATTTATGACCGAGCTAAGTTTTTAGTCATAAAAAAAAGCTTTGAATTTCAAACTGAAAATGGGACAAAAAATTAGTCAATATTCATGATTCTATGAAACATGAACCAAGGGATATAAAATATTAATTTTTCACAGGGATGATAAATAATATAGACTTTTTATTGATCTGATAAAATATGTAGTAAACAATTAATAAGGTACTGTAAACAATACCTGAAAATATGATCTATTTTAAGAACATTGACGGGTTAAAGGTTAACATTAATAGTTCGTCAAGTTTGTCATCTCGCAAAAATAGAGTACTCTATGTCTTTTAACCATCATTCGTTTCACCCAAATGCAATGATTCATTAAAAATTGTCATTATTATTAATTCTTTTGGGGGGTTCACAGCGAAAAAGGGTTGAGAATACCTGCTCTAAACGGCCTGTTGGAAAAGATTTTTATACATTATATTGGATTTTAGTAAAACATTTTTATATTTACTTTAGAAACCAGAACCCACTGACATATTTGATCAATTAGGTATAATTAATTTTCAAATTTTATAATGTTTGTAGATTTTATTGATTTGACTGAAAAGTTTTATGAAATTTTAAGAGAATACCAAATTTGCTCTAAAAATTTGAATTTTTTAAAGCTTGAAAACAACGAATCTCTTTTACTTGCTTTGTTGAAATATGCTGATGCGTGTAATAACGTTTATAGTAATTTGGACACCAATTACAAGTAAGATTCGTAAAATGTTTATTAATTCAATTTACATTAGTAACATTTTTATCGATGGAATTTACAAATTATCATTTTCTCAAAAAATAATTTATGAATTCATGTACATTCATTTTAAATCAAATGAATTGAAAGACGAGGAATTAAAATTTGATGAAATTTTAACGGAATATGATATTATTAAAATTTTACCCAAAAAGTCTAAAAGTTTTGCCAAATATGACTATTATGTAAAAGTTTTGGAACAACATTACATATATGACTTGGATAAATCTAAAGATTTTATTACTTGTTGCAGTGAAATTAGGAGTATTCCTTATGTAAACACTTTTGAAAAACTAAATTTATCAATTTCAAATAACCAAACTGCTTCAAAGTTGGATCCAGATGTATATTATCGAACCAACAAAAGATTGTCACCCGTAGACGAAACTGATGAAGAAAATGAGTGGAAATTTATATTTGAATTGGTTAGAGCTGGTCAATTGGAAAAAGCCAAAAAACTCTGTAAAATTTTTTTGCATGATTGGCGCGCCATTATTTTATGTGGTTCAGAATATTATAGGAACGATAGAATTACAGATTCTGAAGGTTTAAACATTATTTCTGGAAATAAAAATAGACAATTATGGAGGCAGGTTTGTTTAAAAGCCGTTAATACCCCTAACATCGGAATGTATGAACGTGCCGTATATTCCACATTAATTGGACATGTTCAAGGAATTTTGCCAATCTGTAAAGACTGGCTCGATTGTTTTTGGGCGTATTGTATTATGAATCGAGATATTATTGCAGAAAATACTATAATAAATAACTCTAAATTTGTCTATCCAAACCCTAAACGTTATGCAAATTTACGCCATCAATTACCTACAAGCAAACTTTTAAATTTGGTAGATTTTTCTTATCAAAAAATTCACAATAATGACCCTTTTGATGACGAAATATGTAAAATTTATGAAAATATCATCAATTTCAATGAAACGGGTAACTTTAAATTTATACATGTTTATTTAAATTATAAAAATTAGAATTATTAAACTGTCTCAACAATTTAAACAAAGTCAATGCCATTCCGGAATTTTTGACGTATAGTGTTTCTCAAATGTCTGCAAATATAACCATCTTTTTGGCTTTAACCAATAATTTCATTAAAGAAAATAATCATGTTTATAAATGCATTATTGACGAATATATTAACGAGTTAGTTTCACATAAACGGTTTGAGTATGTTGCTCTTTATTCAAGATTGTTTGATGAAAATCACGTCTGCAATTATGTGTTAAATTTACGTAATTTACCTGTACAAGACATGCCGTGTAAAATTGTTTGTCTCAAATCAGCTTATGATGCTCTGTATGATTTGGATCATATCGTTAATACCATTTGTACTTCCATGATTTTGGAATTGAAAAAAACTAAACCTATTGATTTTGGAAATATGTCTCAAAATGTTGACTGGTCCGTTGAAACTAAGATTGATCCCATTTCTTTGGCGGCTATTGATTCTCTTGACTGGCTCATTTTGAACTGTGACTCAGATATCAATATTCTTATTAAAGCTAATGAATTGATACGATATTTTTTACTTTATAAAAATTTTAAAGCTATTAATATGGTGGTTAATTCTGGTTCAGAACCGTTGACAAGTATTATGAAAAAATATAATTTTGTAATTTTTATATTTGTTTTACAATGTACATTACCAGGTTGGGCACTAAATCCTGTTCATCTTGAGGGGCGGATGAAAATTCTAGAAGGGCAGCATTCGACCCGCGCGACGTATTGTGCTAACCCTTGTTTTATACCGTAGCTTTATTTTAATTTTTAGTATAGTAAATCAATGTGGGCCAAACGGCGCAGGGTTGTTTGATTTTTATAAACAAATTTTTCAGGTTGTATAGTATTCTTCATAATTAAAATATATTAAAAGGGTTGCGCGAAATTTTTTTACTTGTGCAGGATGCATCTAAAAAAGGTATGACAAAAGCTGCGGTAAAGTATATTTAAACATTAATGAATGTACTGTGGAAACGGTGTCGTTTTTTATTCAACGAATAATTATGCACATAAGAGTTTTTTTCCTTGGTGTTTATATGAGCAGAATTGAAAATAAAAATTTTTAATTTCCATCAAGATCACTTTTTTGAAAAGGAATTTGTACTAAATTTCATAGTGCATTGCTAGATAATTATCTAGCCAATTATAATTTATTATATATAGAGTTTTCTATGTATTAATTTTAATTTGACCTATAGGAATTGGACAATGATTGCTCCGAATATACACATTCAGTAGAAAACGACATCAACGTTGAAATGATAATTTGGGAATTTATTTGTTTTTATAAATTATCAAATACAATTAATGATTATAATGATTGGAATGTTTTGATTCAAGCATATTTGACTAAAAAATCAAAAGATGTTTCAAAAGTATTTGCCGATTCGAATCAGAAAGATCGAAAAGTATCGCAATATTTTCAAAATCATGTTGACCAATTGAATAAAATTGAAGATTTTTATGGATTACAACCTAAATTTAAAGATAACCAAGATAAAGACTACGATTCTAATTTACCAGATTATCTGTTTGGAATTACTGAGGCATTTTTTATTGTTATCATAATCATACATTCTTTTTAGGATCTATGTCAAAAATTCAAATCGATATTGACAAGTAAAAGAAAATCATATAGTTGGTTGGATTGCAAAATGGTATGATTGATTATAATAATTATAATTATTTATTAATATGATTAATATTCATGTAATACAAAATTGTTTAAGAACCACTGTTACATAGTATAGCTATAAAAGTTGGAATTCTGCAAAAGTGTCCGAAGCACAAACGTCAACAATTTTCATTTTGATCCGAGCTTCGGACTGTATTACAGATCTCTAATAAAAGTCTATTGTGAATAATGTTATTATTCATTTTAATGTATTTGTTAATCCATCATTTTTAGATAATAAATGAAAAAGCGAAATACATGGAACTAGAATTTTTGATAAATCGTAATAAAGAATTGAAAACAATTAAAAATATGTACATTTCAAATGTTTTTCAATTACTAACTCATATTTACGGTACCACTGGAAATTATGCAGAATGTTTGAATCTTGTTACTCTACTCATGAAACCGGAAAACAATTTGAAAGAAGTATTTTTTCATGATAAAACTATCCAGGGTGATCCATTTTGAAAGTTCAATTTGGATTTTGGGATAGTTTTATTAACTTTATAATAATAGTTTGAATAATATTATATTTATCGTATAGGAGCTTCTTACCGGTGAATTAATCAATTTTATCGAAAGCTACACGGATATAATAATTAAGTCTCATAATTCAAATAGTAAAAAATGTATGTTATTGGATTGTATATATTAAATTTTCAATAATAATAATTTTTATACACGGATCAAATTCCTACTGAACCAATGGCGCAAAGATATGTAAAAAATGGATAACTTGCACTATCAAGGTGTGACATTGTTTAATACTGTAGCCCATGATAAAAAAAATCTAAAAATTGTGGATAAAGGTGATTGATGAATCTGACTTAGAAAAATTAAATGCAAACCATGGGATTTATGTTTCACAGTGATCATACATTCATGTATCAAAATAAAAGGCAATGTTCATTTTAATTGTTATTTGTCACTGAGAAATTCTGAGGTAAATTATTTTAAATTAAATTGGAAAAATTTTAATGAGCGCTGAGTCAGCGCCGCTAACAAAATGTATGATCGAAATGAACGGCGGAGACAAAATAAGTTTGGGACCACTGATTTAAAATTAAACATTGGTATAAATTATAAACTGCATCGCAAAACTACAAAATTTAATTTTTATAATTCTTATTTATAGTCATTTTCAGTATATAAAGTCATTTTTCGTAACTAATGGCATGTTTTCAAAACATAAAGTCACTTTTTCATTAAGTTCGTTAAGTCATTTTTTAAAACTAAAGTCTGTTATTTTGTTGGTTATAGTCTGTCTATTTGTTCCAGTTTATTTAGGAAAGTAAGAAGAGTCGAGTTTCAAACATGCCATATTTCTATTTCAGTTTTCCGAGATTGATGTTTAACCCAAAATTTCATTTTCAGAAATTGAGTCCTTCAAGGTCAAAAACCCAATTGTCCTTTTTTTATTAATTCAGACCTGCCCTAGAATTATAAACAATACACAATGTGATCAAAATTTTAAAATCACCAATATTATGATAATTTTCAATTTCAAAATCATGTATCTTCACTACTTCTTCGTCATCTTCTTACCCCATCTTTCTACATTATTTTTATTTCAAAAACAATGTACATTGAATCTCTACACATTTCCAATAAAGAAACATGGGTGAAAATCTATATAATTCATTCTTCGGTTATTTATTTTTAAATACTAAAAGGATAACTGATGTTTTTGACCTGGAAGGACCCAATTTCTGAAAATGAACTCGAATTTTCATTGTTTGGGCGACTTCGAAATTCTGAAGATTGGTATTACAATTTTTGTAAATTAAAAATTTAAATGTTTTTAAAGTAGAGATTTCATTGCGACTGGAGCCGCTGCCGGTGTGGCACCTGTTGCAGGTTTGTTGTTTACAATAGAAGAAGCTTCTTCTAGTTTTAATTCTATTTTCTACCTTAAAATATACTTTTGCTGTATAATATCTGCTTTATCAAAAGGTCTCTTTAACTCTTTCTTGTACTATAAAGACTTTAAATTTGTAATTTTTCATGTACATCGATATATGACACGAGTAATTTTTATTTATATTGGATTTATTCTCAACTTAGCTTGAAGTTGATATCGATTTGGTATTGATGTTTATTTTGATAACCCTATGAATAGCATTTACTATTATTTCCGATGGCTGCATTTATAGGACTTGGAAAGGGAATTATGGGTTCCGCATTTACCAAGCTAAATATTGCTATTTTACGCAACAGAAACAAGATGAAGGATATTGTATCTAATCTACATTTGGCTAGATTTATTGGCATCATTTTTCCAATTTTTATTGTAGTACATTATTTAATATTATACATATTCAATTTTATAACAATACCGCACATACTTAATAGTCACTACACCTAAACGGTATGTTTGTCCAGTTTTCTCACTTATGTCTAGTGCTTGCAATTTCTTGTGAATTCTCGAAAAAAAAATGAACTCATACATAATAGTTAGTAATACAATAATAGCTATTTACATGTTCTGGTGCATAATTTTCACTTTACAATACGAGTTTGGCAGAATGCATGAACTCGTATTTAATATGAACTAATAATTAAACTTTTTATTATATAAAAAGATTCCATGACTTTATAAAAGAGTCGATCTAATATTTAATTTAAATAATTTAATTATTAAAATTATTATTAATTATTAATTATCTAAAATTAAATTTAAATTTTAAAGCAATAAACCATAACGATATTTAAAAAAACAACTAAAAAAATAAAATAATATTGAATTTACGCGTTCGTTAATCAAAAATTCGTTAAATACCAGATATTTAGGCATTTATATAGAAAATAAAATTTCGACGTTCATTAAATGAAATATTCGTTAAATGAGATTTTGACTGTGTTTCAATTAAAATAAAAATTAAAAATGTAAATGTTAACCCTACAATTTCAAAAAAATTGTGTATTGAACGTCTACACATTTCTAATAAAAACATCGTGGTGAAAATCTATATAATTCATTCTTTCGAATTTTTTTCATTCCTTCGCAATTTTTATAATTTTATTTTTTCTGGAATTTATGCTATTTATGAGCAATTTTTACATATAATAATATAAATTTCAATTTCCAAAACTCACACCTTTATGACAATTTTTAGTATTGGACTGTTTTTACTTTATTTTTAATATTATACACACATTCTGTCTAATAAAACAAATGGAATAACAATTGTTTCTAAAATTCTTTACGCAAATGTTAACAAAACAAAATTAAGATGGAATATCTCACTTTAATTTAGTAAAATGTAATGTGATATGACGGTTCCACCTGAAACAAGTTTGGGAACCACTCTTTTAAAGGATTGATAATACTGCATAGTAGGATATAAGTTAGATTTTCAACGTGAATTTATTTTTTAAGTATAATAAAAATGTTCCCTCTGCAGAGCTAGGTGTTGTTTGTACGTAGTACATAACAGTCAACCTAGTTATTGGATATTAATAATCAGAATATATTGCAGCACGATTCGTGATTCACAAACTGTGTATTCACATAGTATAGTACTGTTTAGATATTGTGGACACTTACATTATTTATTTCAATTATTTTTCCCGTGCTCAAAATTTTTCTGTGAAACATAAAGGGCCCTTGAGTTCTTAATACTTG
The DNA here is from genome assembly GCA_001642005.1 of Intoshia linei. Taxonomy (NCBI): domain Eukaryota; kingdom Metazoa; phylum Orthonectida; family Rhopaluridae; genus Intoshia; species Intoshia linei. Next base: position 6,978 of record LWCA01000680.1, on the reverse strand, counting down.
TAAAATTATTATTAATTTAATTTCTAAATTTTAAGTAATCAATTTATGAGATTTCCACCCATATCTCTTTATTGGTAATGTGTAGACGTTCAATGCACATTTTTTTGAAATGGTAGAATGAATATTTACTTTTTCATTCTTAATTTTAATCCAAACATTTGAAAAATATTGGCGATTCATTTTTAATTAAATTACTTGTATAAGTAAGGATTAGAGAGGCTAATGTAGTGATGATATCACTATAAGTAATTCTCATTGGTGAAGTTAATAGCATATTTCGTTCTCATGAAATTGCCCACACATTAAACTAAACGTTAGTTTAGTTTATGTAATGCTACTTTTGGTTTGACTTCTATGACTTGGTGGGTTTAACACATTTCGTTGTATATTTTGTATTTTTAAAGTCAATTCTAACTCATTTATGCTGATTTATACGAAATTCTTTTTGATTTTGATACATAATTTCTCATAAACTATATCATTGAATGTTAATCATTGGGAATTCATCTTTCATGAAAACCTAAAATTACTGTTAATATTAATTAGAACAGTATTCTTATTAATAACAACATATATTAATTATTTATGTATCTATTTTCATATAATGAGACACAAATGATAATACATTTATGATGATGTTTTGCATGATAATAATGTATATTAAAGTATTAATGGACCAATATTTAATGTATTTGAAGTTTAAATTATCCTATAAATGTAATACTAATTACAATTTAATATATTTTATACTGAAATAGTTTAATCAATATTTCATCAGAGAAATGTCAAATATTAAAATTTTAAATTACATAAACTTTAATATAAATTGCATACTAAATATCAATTAAATGATTTATGATACAAATACATTTAAAATGTACATTGCATAATATTAATTTAATTTAAATTGACATATATAAACTTGTTGGTTAATCCTGTTACTACATATTTATTAAATTTCAAATAATATGGCAGTTTATAATTAGTATGGAACCAGTCATACTGACTAATCTACTGCAAGATTTTTTGACATTTAACATTTAATTTTAATTTCATGGAAACGATTAATACATATTATTGATGACTATAATTAAAGTATGCACTTTCAGAAATTGAAACCTAATATTAGTGAATTTTGACTACTGGACATTTTTTATAATCATAATTGGATCGTTTTCAACATAAAGTTTATATACATTGTATCACTAATATTCAATTATATCGGGTATAAAACTTTTGAGTGGATTGTGAAATAATGAGCTCGGTTGTGAATAGAGTATTTCGTATTTAAAATTATTTAATTTTAATTTTTAGTCATTCAATAGTAAACTTCGTAAAGTTTCACACAAGTTCACAAACGTTGAAAACTTAAAATTATCCCAATGCCACAGTTATAAGTACTTACCAAACAATTCCGCATTATACAAAAATTGGCTAAAAACACTATCATCCAGGTTATTTTAATTATGCTGTAAAAATGACATTAAAAATTAGATTTAATTTTCAAAGTTGGACGGTTTTGTGTATAATTGGAATATTAACCGGATTTTGTCAATTTTCCATGCATCACATTATAGACATATTGATGAAAACTAAATGGAAAATGTACTTTAAATTTCTTTACGAGGTAGTATGGTGGTATTTTGAGTTAAATGTATTTAGAAAAAATCTTTTTACTCTATAACATATCTATTTTTTTTCAATATAATTTGTATCATCATGTCTAGTATAATTGTAATTATTTTTGCACCAACCATCAAATCTTCTAGCGTTCCTTACATTATCTGTTATTTAAATGGAACAAGATGTGAAAAATTTTTCACGCTTAAAAATTTGATTATAAAATACTTCTCTTCCGTTTTGGCCGTTTCTGCCAGTATGCCATTGGGAGTAGAAGGACCAATGATATTTATCGGGTTAAATCAAAATTTACTTGTAATATAATCAAATTAGAGCTGTTATTGCCTACCTTGTACATAAACTTGAATTTCGCGCTTACGGACGTAAATATGTACTGTTTAATCGAGTTAGGAGATCAGAAAATTGGTACTTTATATAAAATAGATTCTATAATGTAAATCAAAATTATATTGTTTTTATAGTAGAGATTTCATTATGGCTGGGGCCTGTGCTGGGATAACGTCATCCTTTTCAGCGCCAGTTGGAGGTTTATTGTTTGCAATGGAAGAATCTACTTCGCATTGCAGTTTTAATTTCTATCTAAAAATATACTTTTGCTGCATAATGTCTGCTTTATCGAAAGGTATATTCAATTCTTCCTTGCATAACGGAACCAATTTTAAAAGTGGACTTTTTCATGTATATCGATATATGATACGAGTAATAATTATTTATATTGTCATTATTTTCAATATAGCATAAATCAACTCTCGATTTGGTATTGATCGTTTAATACTTTTTTAACTTTTCTGATAGCATTTATTAATATTTCCGACTGCTGCCTTTCTAGGGCTTGGAGGAGGAATCATGGGTTCTATATTTACAAAAATGAATATCAGTATCTTACGCACACGAAACAATTTCTTGCCCACTCTCAATAAACATCTACAGAAATGTATTGCACTAATTTTTCCAGTCATTATTGTGGTATATTTTTTTAAATTTAAATTTATGACAATATTTATGATTTTAAAATCCGCATCAGAGAGTATATATTTTTAAATTTTCAACCTCGTTTGATTTTCAAAAAAAACAATTAGGCTTTTTGATCAGTAAGAAATGAGTTTGGCAGGTTGAAATTTATTTTTCTAACACCCCTGGAAAAAAAACTCTATTTTTTGCAATTAATTTTTATTTTTTTTCAAATTCTAAATAAAACTTTTTTAAATTTTATTATCCTAACGTAAAGTAAAAAAGTAAATTGATATGATGGTTCCACCTGAAACAAATTTGGGAACCAGTCTTTAAAAGGATTGATAATACTGCATAGTGGATTTTTAAGTTAGATTTTCAACGTGAATTTATTTTTTAAGTATAATAAAAATGTTCCCTCGGCAGAGCTAGGTGCTGTTTCTATGTAGTACATAACCATCAAGCTAGTATCCTATAATGTTGAAACTCATTTTTCAGGATAAAATTTCATTAATCATACCGTCACTAACCATACCGTAATGAATAAAAAAATAATCATAATATTTATTGGTATTTACATGTTAATAATATCTAAACAATTATCTTTTTTAGGTTAGTAATCATATCATCCTGAAATAATCAATATAACAATAAAAGTACAAATGTACCACTATAAATATTTTAAGACTTAAAGTTTAAGTACTATATAATATGAAAATATCATAATATGACATACATTAATATAATAAATACAGACATGGTATGTATTAATGGTGGACACATTTTTCAAGTAAATTTTTATATTCATTTTTTCGTGGGGGTGAATTGAAAAATTTTTACATTATATTAAGCCTTAATGATTAAGGTATACACATGTGCGATATATTGTTTGTATACTGACTCAGATAAAGAAATGCAGTTAACAGCCGTTTTCTTAATCAGGTAATGAATATATAAATTTATTTTAACAGCAATCAATAAACTGTTTTCTAAACGTGATAGATAACTTATTTTATAAATATAGTAGTCGAGATCTAGATAATTTAGTACAAATATCTAAATATATATAAGTATCAAATACATTATCCAAGTATCTTTTCCCATTTTCGATATTTTAACCATTACACGTCGACAGCAATAAAAAAATCATTTTAAATTAAATAATAAATGTAAATCATTATAATGATTGATATTAATAATGTTTCAAAACAGTACTTAATTTGCTAATGAATTATAATACATTGCATATGTAATACATAAATTGCATACGCGTCTCAAGAGATTTTAAATTAATCGATTAATACATTTTATTGATGGTTACAATTACTGCAGATACTTTAAGAATTGAAAATAACAGTTATTGCATTTTGATAATATTACTTTTTAGATTATACGTATATTATATATTTTAGATTATATATTAGATAGATTTTAATATAATTTCAGGTGAATTAGTTTAGTGATATTTAATAATATTTAATTTCATTTGATGTACATTTGTATCACTATTTTTATATTTTATTTTTACTATTTCTTCTGGATACTGAAGATAAAATGAAATGGGTTACGAACACAATATTTTTATCTACAATTATCTATAATTCAATTTTAAACTTGGTAGAGCTTCGCACACGTTTACGAATAACAAAAAATTGAATTTTGAATATTCCCAAAGTTATAATTATTTTCCAAATAATTTGAGACTTTACAAAAATTAGCTAAAAAAAAGATCATGCAGGTTTTATGCAAATAATATTGGAATAATCTGAAACATTAGAGGTGATTGGCATATCTGGGTAGTTTTAGTATTAATTGGATTTTTAACCGGATTTTGTCACTTTGTCATGCATTTGTTCATAAATACGCTATTGACAACAAAATGGAAAGCGTACTTTGGATATCTTTCTGAGGTTGTATCACATAATTTCGATAAAAATTGATTTAGAAAAAAATTCTTTCCTCCATAACGTATTTACTATGTTTCAATATAATTTTCGTTTTTATGTCTTTAGCCCTCGTAACTTTTTTTGCACCAGTCATTAAATCTTGTGGTGTTGCTCGCATTCTTTGTTACTTAAATGGTATCAAATTGGACAATTATCTAACCTTTAAAAATTTGACTATAAAATTATTATCATCTATTTTCTCCGTTTCAGCCAGCATGCCATTAGGAGTAGAAGGACCCATGATATTTATCGAGTTTGATGAAATATACATTTTATTAATGAAATTAGAGCCATTATAGCCTACCTTGTACATAAAGTTGAATTTCGTGCTTTTGGACACAAATTTATGTTTTTGCTATTATAATAGCAAATAATAATTATAAATTAGCCAATTATAATAATTATTATTAGCATTGCTATTATTAATTGCTATCATTAATTTGATATGTCAAGTAAAGAGCATTGGGAGATTCTAGGGGATATATGACACTATGCATCAATCGCGAAAATTTTTTAGGAGGCTATTTTTCATTTTGAGGTTGCCTCCAATTTGGGTTGTTCGGCTGTGGGTATAAATACTATTATTAATACAAGTAAAAATTCTAAAATTTTTAAAGTAGAGATTTAATTGAAGCTGGAGCCTCTGCAGGTGTACCCGCATCTTTTGTAGCACCCGTTGGAGGTTTATTGTTTGCAATAGAGGAAGCTTTTTCTAGTTGCACTTTTAATTTTTATATTAAAATATACTTTTGCTGCATAATATCTGCTTTATCAAGCGGTATGTTGCAATTTTTCCTGTATTTTGGAAGCAATGTTGGATTTTTTCACGTAAGTCGATATATGACACTAGTAATTTTAATTTTTACCGTATATATTCTCAACTTAGTTTAAATTCAACATCCATGTGGTATTGATAATTTTTATTTTGATAACTTTATCAAATAGCATATATTAATATTTCCGATTGCAGCATTAATAGGAATTGGAGGAGGAATTATGGGTTCAGTGTATACAAAATTAAATATTACCATCTTACGTTTACGAAATAAAAAGAGATTTTCTAATGAACATATTAATAGATGTATTTACTTAATGTTTCCAAATATGTTCATGGTATAGTATTTAATTTTATGATACTGTTTGGTAGCATTATTTAATATAATATTCAATTATAATTAGTATACTTAATAATTATTAAGTATACTATCTCTAATTCGCCAATTTTTGACTTTGTTTAATTTTAGCATTGTAGATAATTTGGCGAAATAGAAATGATAACCACCTTTAGTTTATAACTATGCATACTTTATTTGAAAAGGGTGGAGAAGAGCGGCCCCTGAATGTTGTAATAATTTCGAGAAGAGAAATTGATTAATACACAAAATTTTAATCTAAACTTGTAATGGATATGTTATTGTTTTTGCATTATTTTTTCTAATTTATTACCAGACAAGCTGATCTGCTAGCCGTTCCAGAAAATGTCATTTCATAAAAAACATATTATAGTATGGTTATGGTATTATATTAAATGTATAATTATACATTTATGATAATATAATATTATATTATAATATAATAAATATTGTAAAAAATTCATCAATATTTAATTATACATTAAGATCACTTTATCTTCTCGCGGGGAGATGAAAATAGTCGATGGGCCTAGTTTTGAAAACCGTTTATTGATTGCTTTATATTTTTTATTTAAAATACACATGTACATGTGTATTAGGGTCAGGGATTGGAATTAATTGATTGGAACTAATTTAATTGCAATTAATTGGTAAAAATTATTGAAAAAAATCAATAAATTAATTGTTTGTTTTGTTGTTAGAATATTGAAAAACGAAAAAATATTTTCCAATTGCTTTATGAAAAATAATTGCAATTAATTGGTTTTTTGAAATATAAAAAAATTTCAATTAATTGAAGATTGATAACAATATCATAATCATTTTAAAAAACTGTCATGTTGTTATAATGAATATACTAGAATGCTGTTTGTCTCAAGTACATTACAGTCAAGCTAGTCGGTTAAATAAATCATTTTTCTGGTGACAAACGCGTTTCCATTTTTCCAAAATTGCATAGAATAATAAAAAATTGTTAATATTTTATTACACTAGACGACAAATTTGAACTTTTTTTCAGAATTCATGAATAAATCAGTTAAAGTACTTTAATTGACACCCAATTGAAAAAATACACAATATTTTTTTAACAGATACAAGGATTTTTTCCTAAAGTCTAGGTCCTCTAAAATATTGTTATTATCCGGCATCCCTGAATCCAACCGCTGAGAGGTGAGGAGTGAACCTTTAAAAAAATAAATTTTATTAAGTGGTATCATAAACATTTTGTTAAATATTATACATTTAAATTATAAAATATCAAACTATTTTAGTTGCATTATATTTTATTTGCAAAATAGTATTTAGAA